>CAUYLG010031007.1:0-185100 GCA_963573385.1 Cacajao melanocephalus | reverse complement strand
CCCTCCACCCCCCCTACAGGCCCCAGTGTGTGACGTTCCCCTCCCTGTGTCCATGTGTTCTCATTGTTCAACACCCACTTACGAGTGATAACATGCGGTGTTTGGTTTTCTGTTCTTGTGTCAGTTTGCTGAGGATGATGGTTTCCAGCTTCATCCATGTCCCTGCAAAGGACATGAACTCATCCTTTTTTATGGCTGTATAGTATTCTACGGTGTATATGTGCCACATTTTCTTTATCCAGTCTATCATTAATGAGCATTTGGGTTGATGCCAATTTATTAAAAACTCAATTTTAAGTGTTACCAAATGCCCAAGAGATCATTTAAAATACATATTTGTATTTTCCCATTACTGCAATCATTGAATAAAATTGGGTACAGTGATGACCCCTTCTTTTCCTCAAGCTATGGTTACTTTACAGCTAACCTTGAAAACATTGTCCATAAGCACTGCCTCCACTTTTCCACCTCCTATTTTCTCCTTAATTTACTCTAACTCGTACCACAACCATTAACACTACACAGAAACTTCATAGGAACAGAGAGCTTGTCTGTTTTATGCACTAGAGTAGCTCTAGCATTAAAGAGAGTGTCTAACACATAATAGGTTTTCAATAAATATTTGTGAAATAAATAAGTGCAATGATAATATTGATGGAGTTTTAATAATATGGGGAAATATTTAGGATAAAATGCTGAACAGGAAAAAGGATAGAGAAGTATATATTTCATATGATCTCAATGATTAAAATGCATGGAAAAAAGGCTGGAAGGAAATGTGCTAAAATGTTGATAGTGGTTTTCCGAAGTGGGATTGGAAATGATGATCTTTTCTTTTTGCATACTTTTTACCAACTGTCAAACTGTAATATGGGTAGCTTTTATAATTAAGCAAAAATCATAACCAAGCACCGACATAAAGGACATGGCATTGTATTTCAAAGTACCTTACTTTCAAGCTCAAATAACAAATATTGTTGTACTTATTGAAGATGATGTACCATATGAGATCACATTTGCTAAGTGTAGATTGTGCAGATGATAATAGATATTGTTACCTATTATGTAATTTTTTCAGTCTCATCTCTCCAATCATGTAGCAACCACCTTGCCACAAAAGCCACAAGAGCAAACCATGTATTGGGTGGTTACCGTGTGAGGCACATGCATTGTCTCATTAAACTATCACACTAATCCTCCGAGGGAAGTATGGTTATTACAGTATTACCAATTTTCAGATGAGAAAACTGAGACGTAGAGTGTGCATGGAACTTGCTGAGGGTCCCGCTGCTAGTAAATGGTCCATATCAGGGGCAGTTACTAATCAGGGATCTGGGAACCTTTGGCTTTTATTGATTAACACTTTCCAGAGTAATTTATCCTGTGCACAGAAGCAAGATGCTAGACACACAGTCTACGAACGTTAGCCAGGAACCTGCCATTGTAGCAATTTTCAACGACTGCTGCACACATTGCTGTAGGTGTGTTATTTTCCCACTGTGGTTGGCAGAAGTAAAACAATAATTTATGGCTGGTGGGTATGGGGCTAAAGTGAAAAGCACCTAGTGAAAATAATTTGGAGATGTGTTGTCATTGTTGAGATATGTATAAAAGCAAAGTATGTTCCATCAAAAAAAATATGCTTTAGAAAATCTGTACTTCACATAGATAAATGGGAGCCACGTGGGCTGAAGTGGGCCAGGACACCGCGTGTTGACTGCTGGGAGGCCCAGGTGTGTGGGAGGACAGGTTGCATAGCAGCAGTAGACATGGCCCTTGGCCTCAACAGTCTCTGGGTATGCCATTAGAAAATAAAAGGACTTTCCTTTTTTCTTTTTTTTTTTTCAATTGAGAAAGTTACGTGCACATGGTAAAAAACGTACAAAAGAGAATATAGTGAAAAATCATCTCCAACCCACAACCCTCATTTTCTCTCCCCAGAGACAACCATTGTTACCAGTTTCTTGAGTGTTCTTTCAGAATTTTTTTTTTGAGATGGAGTCTTGCTCTGTTGCCCAGGTGGGAGTGCAGTGGTGCAATCTCGGCTCACTGCAAACTCCACCTCCCAGGTTCAAGCTGTTCTCTTTCTGTAGCCTCCCAAGTAGCTGACATTACAGGCACCCACTACCAAAACCGACTAATTGTTTTGTATTTTTAGTAGAGATGGGGATTCACCACGTTGAACCTGGTTCAAAACACCAGGTTTTGGACTTCTGACCTCAAGTGATCCACTCACCTTGGCCTCCCAAAGTGCTAGGATTACAGGCATGAGGCACTGTGTCTGGCCTCTTCTAGAAATATTTTGAAGATAAAAATACATATTCAATATATGTGTGTATGCACTTTGGTATCAAGTTACACTTATCTCCCTTCTTCCCTCTTAATATGTCTTAGCAGAGTTGCCATATATAGTTGTGCACAGGCACTTGGTTGAGGGAAGAATGGAAGCTAAAATTGAGTAAACTGTGCTCTCTGTCAGGGCCTGGGCTTGCCTGGAAGAGGGGACTTTTTCTCACTTTGCACAAAGATATCATCTTAGGCTCTGGAGTGTGTCCATATCAGCATATAGAGATCTACTCTACTCTTTTTCATTATTGCAGAATATTTTGTTGTAGTGGACAAGCAATGTGTTAGCTAGTTTCCTATTGGTGCACATTTAGATTCTTTCCAATCTTTTCCTCTTAGGAAAAAAATGTCCTTGTCTAAACATTTTTGTGTTCCTGTGTGAGCCCATCTGAGGAATAAGTTTGGGGACATCACTTCTGAGATTCTGAAACAGGTGGTTTCAAATGAGAAAGAATATACACTGCTTTTTAAAAGATTTGAACTTCAGAGTTATTTTTCTTTACTTTTTGTAAATGCTATTTCATTCATTCATTCATTTATTCATTTGAGATGGAGTCTTGTGCTCTGTCACCCTGGCTAGAGTGCAGTGGCACAATCTCAGCTCACTGCAACCTCCGCCTCCTGGGTTCAAGCCATTCTCCTGCCTCAGCTTCTTCCCTAGTAGCTGGGATTACAGGTGCTCGCCACCACCACGCCCAGCTAATTTTTTTGTTGTTGTATTTTTAGTAGAGACAGGGTTTCTCCATGTTTTCCAGGCTGGTCTGGAACTACTGAGGTGATGCAGCCACCTCAGCCTCCCAAAGTGTTGGGATTACAAGCATGAGCCATCGTGCCTGGCCTAAACCTTATTTTATTTAGTTAATTAATTAATTAATTAATTAACTATTTTTTGGGGATGGAGTTTTTGCTCTATTGCCCAGGCTGGAGTGCAGTGGTGCAGTCTCGGCTCACTGCAACCTTTGCCTCCTGGGTTTGAGTGATTCTCCTGCCTCAGCCTCCTGAGAAGTTGAGATTACAGTCACTTGCCACCACTCCTGGCTAATTTTTTTATTTTTAGTAGAGCTGAGGTTTCACCATGTTGGCCAGGCTGGTCTCAAATTCTTGACCTCAGGTAATCCACTGCCTCGGCCTCCCAAAGTGCTAGGATTACAGGCGTGAAGCACTGTGGCAGGAATGACTAGGGCCCATGAGAAGAAAGCAAACACTTCCCGTAGCGGCTGGAAGTCAACTATCAAGGCTATCAATCCATTTCTTTTCCGGGGCCCTAGTCATTCATGATGATGCCATTCTTCTTAGAGCTGTCCTTCCTACTCCCAGAATTGTCTCTATCAGCAGGGCCTAGACTTGAGCAATGCTCTCCCTTGTTTTTGGGGAAGTTCTTGTTCACCGAAATTCAGAAGACTAAGAATTTCCCACCTGATTTCCAGGAGAAAGTGTGGTTCATTGTCACAGCTCTGAAGGCCTTGGCTTTCCTCCTATTAAATGTTAATAAATCTCTGACTCTCCAAAATACAAGGAGAGTATAATGCTGAAGCGAAGAGATTTACGTGAAATAATTTTTATTCTTAGAGACAATATAGTATAGTAAATAGGGCAGGGCCTATAGAATCAACAGAATAGGGACCAGAATGCTTGATCAGCCATGCTGGATCATGGATGTATGAAAAGCAATTTGCACATAGCAGGCAAATTTCAGTCAGTAACTGAAATTGATAAAGTTGATGACGATCACGATCATAATCATGAGGCACTCAGCGTGAATGAATAAGGAAATAGAAACATGGTGGGCCTTGTGCTGGGTGTTCCATAGATGTTAACTGATGTTCATGCCGTATGGATAAGTGTCATATCTCTATTTTAAACACAAGGCCACAGAAGTGAAAAACCTTGTTCAAGGATTTGCAGCTACTAAGGAGAAGGGTTGGTATATAATCCATGCTCCTCCACGTGCCCGTTGATCTTCCTTTCCTGGATATACATACTAATTTTTTTAAAAAGGGAAGTAAGCAATGTTTTCACGGGTTCTAAATAGTGAGTTATATAGGTTCACTCTTTCTGCTTTCCAAAGACCATTTTTTTCCAGCTATTCTTTTTTCTTTTTTTTGAGACACAGTTTCACTCTGTCACTCAGGCTGAAGTACAGAGGTGCCATCTTGATTCACTGCAACCTCAGCCTCCTGGACTCAAGTGATCCTCCCACCTCAGCCACTGAGTAGCTGGGACTATAGGCACACACCACCAAGCCCGGCTAATTTTTGTATTTTTTATAGAAATAGAATTTCGTCATCTTGCCCAGGCTGGTCCTGAACTCCTGGTCTCAAGCAATCTGTTTTCCTCAGCCTCCCAAAGTGCTAGGAATACAGGTGTGAGCCACTGTGCCCAGCCAACTTTAAGACTAGGTTTTCCTCAGTAACAATATAAAAGATGGATTGTTAGGCCAACAGATTTACTAACAAAAAGGCTCAAGTATCTGAAAAATTAGTGAAGAAGTCGTCATGAAGAAACCTTTGATCCACAATTCTATGAAAATGTATTTTCACAATGAAGAGGTGCTTTGCTGATCTCTGTAGCCTTGAATGTTTTACTTTGTATTATGTACTTTTCTTAGTGTGTATTTCAGCTTTAAAGAAACTTTTCTATATTCTTTATCCTCTGTATTCATCTTTCCACTTATGAAATACATCAGGTTCTTAATTCCTTTCTCCATTGCTAAACCAGAATCTAGACAGCTTATTTCTCTTATCTCGTTCCAACTCTGTGGTGGTAGACTTTCCTGTTTCTTATCTTCTTTTTTTTTTTTTTTTTTTTTTTTTGATAAATATAACTTGTACCGACAAACAACATTTTAGAGTAGGAAGAAGGAAGATAAGATAGCCTTGCAGGAAATGAGGCCATGAAGCTTTTGCCTGTTTGGAAAACTACAAGTGGAGGTTGTTACATGCCTGACAGCAGCCTGCTCTCTGACCTGGACCATTGGTTCTAAATATCCTTATAATGAGGATTGAAGGAATCACCTGATGAATGCTGCTGTTCAAAGTGGGCAAATGTTCTCATTTACTCTTTTTTTTTTTTTTTTTTTGAGACAGAGTCTCTCTTCCCCAGCCTGGAATGGAGTGACATGATCTTGGCTTGCTGCAGCCTCCACCTCCTGGGTTCAAGTGATTTTCCTGCCTCAGCCTCCCAAGTTGCTGGGATTACAGGAGCGCACCACCACACCTGGCTAATTTTTGTATATTTTGTAGAGACGGGGTTTCACCATGTTGCCCAGGATGGTCTAGAACTCCTGACATCAAGTGACCCACCCACCTCGGCCTCCCTAAGTGCTGGGATTATAGGCCTGAGCCACCATGCCCAGCCCCTCATTTACTCTTTGTAAACAACATCTTTCATCTTTTTAGCTGGATCTACTCATGCTAAAAGTCAGGCTAAAGGATGAACATTTAATATTTTTGTGCTTTCTATTGTGAAGGTTTAACTTTCAGTGCAACTTGATGCTGTTTACACTCTGAATGAAAGTTATTCACAGGCTGGGCGCAGTAGCTCACGCTTGTAATCTCAGCACTTTGGGAGGCCAAGGAGGGTGGATCACCTGAGGTCAGGAGTTCAAGACCAGTCTGGCCATCATGGTGAAACCCCATCTCTACTAAAAGTACAATAATTAGCTGGGCATGGTGGCACATGTCTGTAATCCCAGCTACTTGGGAGGCGGGGACAGGAGCATCGCTTGAACCCAGGAGGTGGAGGTTTCAGTAAGCCAAGATCATGCCATTGCACTCTAGCCTGGGCAATGAGAGCGAAACTCAGTCTCAAAAAAAAAAAAAGAAAAGAAAAGAAAAGAAAAAAGAACAAAAGTTATTTACATACACCCAAGATAATCATTTCTGAGATGCTCATAAGACATGGTATAAAGTGGGTGTGGCAGCTAAAGGAAGGATCCAAGTCTATTGTGGATAGGGTTGCCAGCTAAAACATAGGACAACTGATAAAATACAGGATAAAATTTGAATTTCAGACAAACAATGAATATTTTTAAAAAGGGTATGTCCCATGCAATATTCAGGATATACTAGTAAGTGATTTATTATTTATCTGAAATACAAATTAAACTGGTATCCTGTATTTTAATTTGCTAATTCTGGCAACTCTAATCATGGGAGACTGACATATGAATAAATCATCACATGACAGTGGGTAAATGCTGTGATAGGGGCACACAAAAACATTCCAGCAGTTATTTCTGTGGTGTTTGCAGAGAAGAAACTCTGGTTGGGTTGGTATGCAACATGATTAAAAAGACAAAACAACAACCACCAAACTCTGGTAGGGGCTGAAGGGGCAGCCTGACCAAAGGACATATCTCTAGGCTGGCAGATCAGAGAACCAGGATCCTCACAGTTCCCTGGTGTTTGATCCATGGGGAAAATGAAGCAGGGATTTGTGAAAATGCTTTGTAATTCTGTATGTACATTAATTAAAATTCTTCCCACTCTGGCTCCTGCCTCAAAAGATAGTCACCCTCAAGAAAACCATTGATGTTGACGTTTTCGGTGCCTACTGGATCAAGTATTTATCTGGGCAGTTTAGTTTCCATGTTGTTTTATCTCTAGCTATCAAAAAATGACAAACATTTATTTGCCAATTTATTTATTTAACTGCAAATCAATGGCAAATTAACTGTAAATAAATTTGCCATTGATTTAAAGTTATTTGTTCAATAACTATAGTGCTAGAAAACAGTATTCTTGCTCACTAGGAAGGATAGAGGGAAGTACAAGGAACAAATGGTGCAAAATAATTAAAGAGACTCCTGCTCTGAATCAACCTGTTGTTATGTGTGTGTTTGAGTGTGTGTGTGGGCGGCGTCGGGAGTGGGGGTGGTAGGTAGCGGTGGAAACAGGCTGGGACTAGGAGAACCAAGAACCAAATACTCACATAAAAGCCGTGTTATTTCAAGCAATGTTAAAAAGAACCAAAGGCTAGCACAGTCAAATACCTGGAATTTACTTTCATAGGATTTGACCTTAATCTTTACGTGTTAAGAGAGTGGAGTGAAGGCTGGGCACAGTGGCTCACACCTGTAATCCTAGCACTTTGGGAAGCCAAGGAGGCTAGATTACTTGAGCCCAGGAGTTTAAGACCAGTGTCGGAAACATGGTGAAACCTTATCTCTACAAAAAATACAAAAGTTAGCCAGGCTTGGTGGTGTGTGACTTTAGTCCCAGCTATTTGGGAGGCTGAGGTGGGAGGATCACTTGAGCCTGGGGAGGTCGAGGCTGCAGTGAGTCGTGATTGTGCCACTGCCCTCCAACCTAAGCAACAGAGTGATACCCTGTCTCAAAGAGAGAGAAATTGAGAGAGAGGAGTGGGTTTCATCCAGCAAAGTTACCTGGAGAATGTGTGTTTGAGTTCTGTCTTGAAGGCCTAGAATTTGAGTGGGCACAGAGGACGAAAAGGGCATTGCACACAGGGAGAAGCACCTATTCAAAGGAGTGTTTTCATGTGTCACATGTGCATGTGTGTGCAGCAGGATTGATGGGGATGGTCAGCATGAAGTTGAGAGGGTGAGAAAATTCAAGAGGACTTAGACTTGGCAGTGGAAAGGTTATTTGTTAATTTGTTAACTGAGTAGATTTCAGACTCAATGAGAAAACCAAAGGAATTTATCTCACTGAATAGGAAAATGGATACATGGAAATTTCTGGGGCATGTCTATAAAAGTAGGGCAAAGCAGTGGTTTGAGATAACGTCTTGGATAACTCAAAGGCTGTCCCACTTTTGACTGAATTACTCAGGAATTCAGAAAATTGCTTCACAGAAGTTGTGTTCTTGCAATCATATTCTGCCATGGGCTTCCAGCAGGTGGTATATTAGGAAAAATATTTACATAAAAAAGGTAAAGACTCATTTTATTTTCCTCCTAATGCATGTTCTACCTTAATTGCCTTACGGAAAAATCCTGTTTGGTTGGCCCTCTTTCTTACACGGAAATATAGATCATGACCATTGGAAAATGGAACTGCAGTCTTCTTCCACAGCAGGAAAACACATTGTTGGGTTGGGTGTTTCATTAAAGGTTTCTGCAGAAGCTGAATATCTTTATCTAAAATTCACAGAAATGCCTCAGGCCAAGATCCTAAAAAAATCAGAATTATTTACCTGGAATCTCCTTGGTTCTCTCTCTGTTGCTCTTTTTCTTTGTCTTTTCTTATCTTGCTGATTATTTTACTGTGGCTCTGTACAGCCATAAGATTCTCTGCTAATCTACTGCTTTTCTTCTCTTGTGGAGATGAGGAAGGGTACAAGATTTATACCTAAATATTCGTGTGTCTGATTTAAAAAGGAACAATGGTCTTGAATTCTTAGGAAAAGATAATTTGGAGAATCCAGACCAGAACATGTGTTCCAGTGGAGATATTTTCTTTGCATGCTGATTTCTTTCTTGTAGGTTATCTTTTTATTGCAGAACCACAGAGGTTGGAGGGGTCTCCAGAGGATGTCTAAGATGAATCACTGCCTCAGGCAGGCACAGACCAAAGAGTGGTGTGAAGTTAGATTCTGGGCCCAAACAACCATTCCAGAAAGAGCTCTATGAACTTTCATTATTAATAAATAAAATTATTCTGAGATGTTCTGCTAAGTTTTATGGTCAACTTTTTTTTTTTTTTGAGATGAAGTTTTGTTCTTGTTGCTCAGGCTACAGTGCAATGGCACGATCTCGGCTCACCGCAACCTCCACCTCCCAGGTTCAGGCGATTCTCCTGCCTCAGCCTCCTGAGTAGCTGAGATTACAGGTATGTGCCACCATGCCCAGCTAATTTTATATTTTTGTTAGAGACGGGGTTTCTCCATGTTGGTTAGGCTGGTCTTGAACTGCTGACCTCAGGTGATCTACCTGCCTCGGCCTCCCAAAGTGATTGGAGCCACTGTGCCTGGCCTTTATAGTCAACATTTATGGCCAGTTACTAAATTACCACTAAAAGCTTATCATAGATCCATTTCTAAAGATGCATATTATCTAACAGGGTGGTTGTTCTTATTCACGTTCCACTTTCACACTTAAAATAGATAAAAGACATATCCGTGTTCTCAAAGGTTTGCATCTCTAGTAGAGTTAAAATTGCACATATGCATTTTTCTATAATTTTGTTAGTCTTAGCGTTGAATACCAAACTTGTCTTTATACAGGCAAAACACACCTAAAGTTGTAAGCACTGTCTGGCCATTAAAATTGTAAGCACTTCAATTGACAGACCCAAATAATTGAGGAGAAATTACTTTGGGGAAATTTATTACCTCTTTCAATTTTCTTTTCATAAGGAAATAGTTCCCTGTGTCCAATTTGATTATAGGGAAAAAATGATGAAGTTGGCCTCATACATCCCTGGCTTCCTCCTTTTGCCAGGCTCTTACAAAATACCCTAGACTATGTGGCGTAAACAACAGACATTTATTCTTCATAGCTCTGGAGGCTGGGAAGTCCAAAATCAAGGTGCTGGCATACATATTTGGTTTCAGTGAGCACCTTCTTCCTAGACTACAGGCAGTCACCTTTTTGCTATGTCCTCACATGGCAGAAAGATGGAGACCAAGCTCCCTGGTGTCTCTTATTATTATAAAGACACTAATCACATCACAGGAGCCCCATTCTTATGACCTCATCTAAACTCAATGATCTCCCAAAGGTCCTGACTCCAAATACCATCACATTGGGGATTAGGGCTTCAACATATAATTTTGTGAGGACAAAATTCAGTCATATCATATAGAATACAATACTATTATAACTACACAAATTATAAGTACACGGCTCAATAAATTTTTGCAAAGTAAACAGACTTATATAACCAATCTCTAGATCAAGAAACAGAATATTACTAGCACCCAGGAGCCTTCCCTCCCTGCCCAACGGTATCACTATTCTGACTTCTTGACACCGTCGATTGGTTTTACCTGTTTTTGTACTTTTGAATATTCTGTGCAGACTATTTATGGCAGCACTCTTTGCAATAGCCTAAAGGTGGAAACAATTTTGGTCAACATGCATCCCCATTTCTGTTGGGTACAGACCTAGAACTGGGATAGTGGAGTCATCAGGTATGTGTATGCTCAGCTTTACTGGTTGGACCAATTTAAACCCCCATGAGTTTGCAAGTGCTTATTGTTCCACACCTTCACCAATGTTTTGTATCGTCAGTCTTTTTCATTTTAGCCATTCTGGTGGTATGTAATTATATCACATGTGCTTTAATTTGTCCTTCTTTGATGACTAATGAAGTTGAGCATCTTTTCCTAAAATTACAGGTGCTTTTAATTAGGATACCATGACTTCTAAACAGCTCCACCCTACTTTGTGTCATCTGAAGGACTAATCTGTGCATTGTAATTCAAGCTTTCATCTTTCATTTCAGTGATTCTCTATGGTGCTTGGACTGACACTGAACCATGGAAAATTATGTTTTGGTCTGGCCTTTGACCATTTAGGGGTTAAACCATATTTTGATAAATAGTTAATGAAAATATGTAGACTAGAATCTCTCGAGAAAATTAGCTCTAATTCTGCCTCCTTTATCTACACAACATGTAGATCAACCCTTAGTAGAAGAACTACCTCCCAGGCTGGTTCTTCATGGATCCATGCAAGGTTATTTGAACCTGGTGCTTCTCTTGAGTCCTGTCAAATAGACAGTTTGACGATTTGTCCTTGTGTCTCCACAGGAATTAATGTTAAAGGATGAGTTATAATTGTTGCTCTCCATATGTCTTCCTCCTTTTCCTGAAACTGCCAGGGCAGTGGGACTCTATACTGACAGGAGGTTGGAACATTAGCTGCTTTAATATCATGATTTCCAAGGTTCTTTCTCTCAGATAATCTTGCCTCCTTTAAGTTGTATCCATTTAAAAATACCAAGCTTTTCAGATGGCCAACATCCTCTTGATGCTGGTCAGTTTGCTGTGGTCCACCGATGGAGTTGATTATGAAATTCAGGGTAAGGATGCTGGCTTTTGGGAGGTGTCCCCAAGTATCTGCTTGGTAATCTTATGGAATGATGTATTATAATTTCTCCCAAAAAGGAGGCACTCTCTTAATACATTGTTCAGGGAACTTCGAGTTCATTTAAAAATGATGCATAAGAACCACTGTGAACTTTAAAAAGTACATGTTCTGGAAACTATCTGTAGAGTTTCTTTAAGAAGTATGTTATTTGCTATGCTTTTTAGTTGGTATATCTTTTCTTAAGAATATTAATCCTAAGGTATTTTTAAAACTTGCAGATTTAGACTTATCTTTGAGTTTTGTACTTAAATTTGCTATCACACCATCCTTGGTTTTAACATTCAAGAGAAAATCACATTGAACAACCCAATCTCCTTCTACCACGCAGGTTTTTGGACATCCAGGATTTGAAAAGGTGCTTCACTTTGATCAGAAGTATGTTCTGTTATTCTCTATTAACCAAACACCAGATAATTATTACGAATCTTATAGGGGTGGGTGAGCCTTTCACGGGTGGCTGATTCATTTTGGGATCCCTGCCCAGAAGGTCATTAAGAAATGTCAGCCAGTGAAGAACTGGGTGCCTGCTCTGCTTGACATGAATCAAGACAACTTTATTTCTCTTGAGCCAAACAAACAAATGAAACGCTCTCCCCAACCTTCAACAAAACAACAATGGGGAGAGGAGTTTGCCTGCCAAGCAGTCTAGGCTCGAACCCACTGCTGCTCAGTAAACAACATTCCCTGGAGGCTGTCTCTGCCCACCCTCTGATTCTCTTGACCCATCTTGTTCCACAGTAGACAGCAGGTTTGCTATTGGAGCTCTGCTTGATCTTCTGTCACCAACTTATACCTGTGGTTAATTTTTGTTGTCCTGCTGCTTGAGATACTTGTGTTCAGCTGTGGCTGTCACATGCTTGCTAGAGGTATGGAAACACATGGCATTCAGTGATATTTATCCATGTGTATTCAGAGATCTGAGATTTTTAGGTAAAAATCTCGAGCAACAGCAACTTTTGTGAGATGAATAAATGTGGTAATTCAGACATTTATGAGCTACTGTAAATCTTTTCTGCATAATGCTTTACAACATTGTTTTTAGATTTTCTTTCTTTCCATAACTCCTGAATACTTGGACATAATTGATTTTCAATAATTACACGTAGCTTCTCCGGCTTATATAGAGTGTCAGCTCAAATCACATTTTCCAATTTTAAAGAAACAAAATTCACATTTTGAAGTAATTTGTCATTAGCTAAGACAAATCTGGTTGGATTTATTTTCCGTTTTTGTTTTTCCTTTATAGACCACATTGGAAGTTTTCACTTGGATGTTTATATGTTATTTTCTCAGAAGATTTTGTCAGTAGGCAGGAGACAAGTTAGTTTGCCTTGAGAGTATCTCTCAGTTACTACAGTGCAGGAGAGGGGCATGCCGGGTAACCCATGGCCCCTTGCTAGTCATTCTTAAACTTTAGTGTGCATCAGAGGTACCTGGAGATCTTGTCATAGAATATAATTCTTGGGTCCCACTTCTGGAGATCCTGATTTAGTAGGACTGAGATCTACATATATATTGTTGTGATCTATATGTTTTTAGCAAGCATTGCAATACCTTTATGTGCATACTACAGAACCACATGTGTGAAATACAGACCCAGGCCGCCTTATTATACCACGAGGAAAGTTGCTGAAGCAGGTAAGAAGACTGGTCAAGGCAAACTCCGTTCATATCATAATTAAGAGAAAGGATGTCCGTTTATATCTGAAGTTCTAACTATATGTCCTAGGCTGGGTTCCCTAGGAGCAGAGCCTAAGACAGGCAACAAATTGTATGTGATTTATTGCAGGGGTCTTAGGAGAAAGGGAGTAAGGGAAGTGGGCGAGGGCAGGACAAGGAGCTAAGCAAGGCTGTGGTCTCAGTTGGAGGTTGGCTTTAGCCTGATTCCGTGGGGAGTACTGGGGCATGAATTCCACCACATAGACCTTGGGGAATGTCGATCAGACTTTTGTATCCCATGTCAGTCACTGATTACAGCCTGCTCTGGCGTGGAGTGGGATGTAACCTCATGGATGAGGTGATCCCCATTCTGCACAGGGCAGCTCCCCTGAGAGGAAGCCTCTGGAGCCACTAGCAGGCAACACTCATGGCAGCTGGGGGATGGGTGCACCAGCCAGGTAGAGGGGCTCTACGAGGGGCACCATCAGCATTCATTATAGTATGACAGCATAGGGTCGTGTGGAAGGCTTTTCACAATGTGGCTCCTGTTCTCGGTCCCTCTGACTGCTGTTGCTGTAGTAATTTACTTAATAAGCTTGCTGTTATTATGATTCTTTTTATAATTGCAAGGGAAAATATGGACAGCACATATACTCAGCTTTTTTCTTTGTCATATTTTTCTTCCTGTGCTTTAGTAAGGATTGTCATCCTGCAGCAAAGTGTAGAAAATATGGCAACCTCCTTTGTCAATTTTGTTTCCTAGTCTCAATGAGAGGAACAATGACTTCAACTATTGAATTATGGATCCTCAGGCTGTAGTGAAATCTTAATGTGTTTGACTCAAAACTTCATTTGCAGATGATTCTGTCTCATGCTTCTTGTAACAGTATTGCTTGCAGGGAAGTTCCCTTGTTTAGGACCTTTGATGAGAAATTTGATGTTCTAGAAATGATTGAACTGGTTGTCATTGGTTACTTGGCTTTATTAAATAAAGCAGACTCTTTTAAATTGTGTTCTGTGGAACACTGGTGTCTTCTGTGCTGTGTTCTACAAAAACAACTTCTATGCTCGAATATTTTTGGTGGCATTCTGCATGTGATATTCCCCTCTTGGAGATTCACAAAGCACTTTGGCCCATGAAAGACTAAATATTCTGCAGGAATTAAAGTTCTTACCTTTGTTTAACTGGTTATTTTAAAAATCTGTTTGCTCAGGGAAGAGCTTCCTGTCATGGCTGCCTTCGTTGTTTTTTTTTTTTTTTTTTTTTTTTCTCAGAATATACGTTACCATCTCACAGATCACAGTTTGAGGAATACTGATATAAAACCTCGTTCCTCATCATGTGTTATGAGAGCATTGGTAAGCAACAAAGAACTAGTTCCACGCTTTTCCCTTGGAAACCCAGCCCTTGCCATCTTACATGCAAGGCAAGTGCAAAGCAGATTTGGGGACAGGGCAGTCTCTGGAGGACAAGGACAAGTTATTTGTTTTCTATGCTGAAGGGGCCATAAGAACAGTAACATACTTAATGAGGCCTCATTGTAGATATATTAGTCTCCATACAACGTCTTATTCAGCTTAACCTACAATTACTTAATGGACAGACAGTTTTATAAACAGCTAGTCTCCAGTCTCAAATGTTTATTAAGTGTCTGTTTCTTTTGGAGTGACTTTACTAAGGAGAGTCATGCAAGATTAAAAAGATAGAATATTAAAAATTCAGCCAAGACACACCAGGGCTACCCTGATGATAACAACTGTGGTGTGATGTTTCTGAATTTATATGGATTCTCATGTTCTCAGTAAAAGATATCCTGCCATTTCCCAACATTCTTTCATTAAAAAATTATTTGGACCATCATGGGTATTTGGCATTTCCTTTTTGCATAAGACATATCCTCTGTGAGTTGTGTTTTTGTAAGAAACGTTGAGTTGTAAAAGATAGAAGTGAATGAATATTTATTTATTTTGTACAGCACTTTGAAGTTTACAGAAAACTCCCCCTCCGACTATCATTTTTGTACTTACAAAAATCAAAAGTTATTTGTCACAAAATAACTTGTTACAGAAACAAGTTACTTGTTTTCTTATTTGTACTTACAAAAATCCCGTGAAAATGTCAGTATTTCAAGCACCACAAAAATGGCCAAGTGTCCATCATCCAGCAATGTAAAACCATATACCTACACAGAGGTTTGCAGCAATAAAAAGCAAGGCTTTTATTGCAGGGCACCAAGCAGGAGAATCAGGCAGCTGAATGCTCAAATCTTAACCTCCCTGATGGCTTACAGGCTAGGATTTTTAAAGGCAGGAGTAAATTACAAGAAAGCAGAAGTTACAGGCACAATTATTAGTCAATACCTGGAGGTTACATATTAGTTTAAACATATTGGTTAAGGGCGGGATAGACAGGACATAGGTAGGCTTACAAGTCATAGGTAGATTCAGAGACCTTCTGATTTGTAATTGGTTCTGGAAGAAAAGCTTTGTTTTAAAATTTGAGGTCAATGAAAGAATGTTAACTGGCTATAGGCAGCGACCTTTTCCAAGCCCCTCAGGAAGAAACTTAGAATAAAGAATGATGGTTAAAGTTTAGACTTGACTTTCCCCATATCTGAGGTCTGTGTGCCAGGTGATCCTTAAGTGGGAGTCCCCAGATTAGGTCTGAGTTTCTGAAAGACAAGTCGGGGACATATGCTAAAATGTTATCTTTGGGTTCTGTAGGGAAAGCAAGTATATCTGGGACTCTAAACTTTTTTTAGGTGTTGTTTTAGACTACTCTTCCCTTCTTGTTTAACAAGTTATTTATTTACTTTTGGGACTAGTTAGGGGCCCGGAATATTTTTTGAAGGAATTTAGGGCTTTTCTTGAAAGATTTCCATGGTTTGAGTCCACAGGACCCTAAAAAATGGATTCCTGCCCCATCACACAAGGACTCCTAGAAGGCTGGCCAGAGCAGCCTCACAGATTTCAGAAGCTTAATTGTTATTCACTTTGATCATTATCTTAAGTGACAGGCTTTCCTGGGTTTTTCTTTTTGCATCAAAAGAAAATTCTAGAAGAAAATCACAAGACTTTCCCTTCCTTGCTCTTATTTCCCTCCTGCTTACTTATGCTCTACCAGCTTAGTATCCAGACCCAGCCACAGCTTCCTTTTCTGCTACCTGATCCATTGCTTAGCAATAGTTACCTCTTGAGTCATGGGAGGGTGGTAAGTCTCATGTGTGTGCATGGGTATATGTACACACGTAAAAGCTGGTGGGGAGTGAAGTAGTCAGAGGCCATGTTTAGACAGAGTCCTGTATTCTCTGCTGAGGAATATGGATTTTCTCTATTAGGAAGCCTAAGGAATCTAGGACCATGGATCCTTTGAATAGTATAGGAGATAGTCCGAAAACACAGGAAGGTGTTTCATGAACATGGCAGACAGATGGGGAGGTCTGGAAAAGGGGCATAGATGAGGTAATAGAAAGGACAGGCCCTATTTGAATGAGATTTCTGAGGCAGAATAGACTGGGGGAGTTGGAAAGCAAGACACAGGAACTAAAGATATCTATGCGGGTTCTAGGGTGGACTCTAGTCCACCCAAAGAGTGGGAAGAGAAGAGTGGGGAGAGAAATGAGTTGGTGGGGTTGGGCAGGGAGCGTCCAAAAAAAAAAAGTCACTTTAAGGAGATGCGAAGTTTGAAGTGACATGTTGAGAAAGCAGTTTAAAACACTGGTCTGAATTATAGTGAAAGGGAGCAAAAGCTGAGATTTAGATCTGGCACTAAACAGCGTATAAAGACCCAGGCATGGATGAGTGCATCCAGGAAGGCTGTGGTGCCAGAATAAGTCATCCACACAATGCAGGTGTGTTGGAAATGTCACATGTCTTTATGACTTATAAATCAATTTCACTTCATGCTGAGCACCCCTTTTTTTGGTCTGGGGAACACTTAATTTCATTGATTTGAGTTTACTCTCATTTTATGTGGTGCGGAGTCTTCAGAGTGCAGATTGGTGGTCTGGTCTTTGGTCATCCATCCATGGAGGTTACTGCTAACGTTGCCACCACCCTCCTGGGTTCCTTCTTCTCTGCCATAGCTATGCCATGTGAGGCTGCCTGTGGTTTTGTCTGCCCAGCATATGCTCCACCCAGCCTTTCCACTTGGGGTTTTGCTGTTAACTTTGTAGACCAAAAAGGAGCATGGGCTTCTCTGGGACCCTTTGGCATGTCTCCTCCCCTTCCTCCCTCTTCTCACCCAGGGATATCTCTTGTTAGTCTGGAAAAGGCAGAGAAGGAAGAAAGGATGAAGCCCCACTGTATTACTTCTCACATTGGCGCCCATTTTTTCCCTAAACCACCAAGTTTTCTTAAGGGCTAAACATTGTTTTTCAGGGAAATAAAAGCCAGGCCTATGGGCTACAGAGTGTGCATCCAAGAAGGAGCAGAAAGGTGGCATCCAGGGTAGAAGCCAGAAAGCTCCTAGAGGGCAACAAAAGCACCACTCTGAGGACGCCAAGACACAGGCAGGGTCCCACATGAGATGCAACGGGATAGGAACTGAATGTGCTGGAGGGAAGCATGTAGGTTCAGAACCCAGTGTCTTAAAGTATGTCTGTGGCCTAGTCTGTGGTTGGGAGGTCAGACTGGGTTCAGATGGAGTCACCTCTATCTTGTGGGTAATTATGTCATGACACAAAGTGTTTTCCTCATCTTATCTCTCTTATCTGTTTCTCTAATATCTCCCACCCTGGACTACAAGTCCCTTGGGGGCAGAACAATGCCCTGTGCATTCTTACACCCTCAGACCCTAGCACAATGTCTGATGCATAGTGGATTCATAATTTAGATGTAATGAATGACTATAGGCCAAGGTTTTCCAAGAAGATCAACGTTTTATCTGCCCAGAATAGGCCTGAAGTTAACCAAGATCTCAGAGGAATTTCCATCTAGTTCTGTGCTGTACTGAGGCAAGAGCTCTGAGGCCCTTGCACTTAGGCCTAGCTAGTAATCTGGTTTTCAGTGATAAGGGTGGTTAGCAACATTGGTAGTGGAGTGAAAGATAGGGTTTGGACATTTGCTTCTTTTCTCCCTTCACTTGTACCGTAATGCAGACATTGGGGTCATAATATTTTGAAAATACTTTAACTCATGGATGGAATTCAGAAATAAAATCAATTCAGGCCAGGAACTGTGACTCAGGCCTGGCACCGTGACTCAGGACTATAATCCCAGTACTTTGGGAGGCTGAGGCAGGTGGATCCCTTGAGGTCAGAAGTTCAAGACCAGCCTGCCCAAGAAGGTGAAACTCTGTCTCTACTAAAAATACAAAAATTAGCTGGGTGTGGTGGCACATGGCTGTAATACCAGTTACTCGGGAGGCTGAGGCACGAGAATCACTTGAATCCAAGAAGCGGAAGTTGCAGTGAGTGGAGATTGTACCACCGCACTCCAGCCTGGGAGACAGAGTGAGACCCTGTCACAAACAAACAGGCAAGCAAGCAAACAAACAAACAAACAATTTATCACTGCACAGGGCACTATGAGAAATGCACAGTGCACAAGGCACTGTGAGAGATACTGGTGTACAAAGAAAAGGAATACAAATACAAGGCCTTGTTTTTTAAACAACTCCCAGTTAGGAAGTTAAGACAAGTTAGTAAATAGCTCTAATTCATAGAAAAATAAAAATGCAAGTGTTGAAAAAATAAAGGAATGTGGGAGACAGGGTTTCTACTTAATTAAAACTATAGATTATTCAGAATTTCCCATTTATTAGTTTTCCCAATTAAAAGTTGTTTATATATTATACGTATGTTTTACAAAAAAAATCTTGAAAGCACAAAATAAGAAAATTTTGGGTGGAGTCTACGTTATGGCAATGGCTTATTTCCCAACAAAAAAAGGTTTAAGAAGGAAAGAGAAGATTTTTGAAAAAGAGCCAGATTCACTGTTTCCATTTATGGAGAAGTATATGATTTTTGCCAAGGAATTACACACGGCAGACTGAATCCTTTTTTAGCTTCTATATCAAAGTTGGAGAGATACACAGTTTGGAATTATTTCAGCTGTGTTTGAAGTTGCTCAGGGATCCTTAGGTGAAAGGTGGTGTGTAAATCCAAATAAATATTCTTGTTATTTCATTATTGTTGTGATGAGTCATGTTGTCAGGAACGCAGACTGCTGGAATCAAACTGTAAGCACGAAAGGGAATGTGTAGTCACCTAAAGATTGTACATCACAGCTGTAAACACCCAAAAGAACTTCCGGCAGAGAATCATCAGCTGTAAATTTATAACCTGTACAGGCATCCCAGCTTTGTTGGGGGAAAAAAAATCCCTGAAAATATGTTATTCTAAATGTTTGGCTTCTAAGAGAATCTTACTTATGTATTTTTAGTAAGCACAGGGGTAGAAAGGGGTTGAAAAGGAAGGAGGGGATCTCAAAAGCACTTTGAAGAACCTGTCGATTTTTCTTTGTTTTCCTCCTCTTCTCCAGCATGACATTTTCAGCTTCCTTATAAAGCTAGCCCTTTGGGTTGAAATAGCTAGTGAAGTCATTTTTATTGGGTACTAGCTGGGTACTTGGGCTAGGGCTGGTGCTTTGGGGACTTTAGATGTTTAAGGTTTGGTCCTTGCCATTTTGGAATGTTGAGCTAAAAGCAAAAGACCACCCTGTGGAAAAGCATAAGGGCCATTCCTCAGAAGAGGATCTGTGATCAAATGCTGGACATGTGGGTGGTTTGGAGGATCTGGGCTGGAGAGGTCAAGGCAGTGGCACAAATGAGGGCTCCCTGGTGTCTTAGAAACTGAAATGACCTTTAAGGGGAAAATTCCCCTTGTTCATGGTGACAACAGAACCACCAGAGGAGAGGAAGAGGCACAGAAGTGCTGCTCTGCCCTCCAGGAAGTGATGGGAGCTTCTTCCTTAGTACCCAGCCACCAAAAGCATGCCGTGGCTGCTCGAGGTGAGGATGTGCCTAGAGGCCCAAGACGGATGACATGGCTGTCGGGAAAAGCAGGCAGCAAAGCCCAGAACTGATTTCACCAGGATCCTATGTTCCTCCTAAACTGTGAAGCTCAGACCGTGTTCCTGGAGTTGACAGACATGGTCTTGCCCGCTGCTCACAGCCCCTTTCTCTGACCTGATGGAACAACGTGAGGTGGGAGTTTCTGGGGAGCCTGGGCAGTTGCTCAGCATTCTGTTTCTCCTGATTCGATCTGGGAAGCTACCTGTGGCAAGAGAATTCCAAGGTGAGCCTCTTCCCAAGGCAGGTGTGTGATCCGGCACATTTGGACCCCAGGGAAGTCTGCTCCTCCAGATACGTAGCCCAAGGGAGCAATGGGGTCACACACACAGAAAGACACCGAGCTTGTCTGTGTCACCCCATCTGCTCACACAGGTTATACGTGGCTGCAAAGTGCCCTGCAGCGATTTGGGAGTCCGCAGGGGATGACCAAGTTCAGTTGGCAGTCAGGGCATCCATTTAGACTCATGCCTTGCTCTGTGCAGTCTCTGAAGGCATGTCCACTAACAATATTTAGTCTCCCTCTGGACAGTGCCCCAATGTGCTGGAGTCCTCGAGGACTAGCTGGGAAGGGTCTGTATACAAGGAAGCAGTTCCCCACTTGAAGGCATACAATGTTAGAGGGATTCCAAGGTAGGGCTGTCTTTGGTCTGAGCACCCTACAGAGTTCTTAGTGAATTCGCTCTTGTGCTTTTGCTTGTACTTTCCCTTCCATAGCCCATAGCAGAAGTTCAGTAGGGAGGCTGGAGTGAGAACAGTTTTAAGGGATAGCCTGTGTGTGGTGAAAGCAGTGGCGCTCCTTACCCTTATTTTGCCTGAGTATATATATTAAGGCTTTAAATGAAAAACTATTCTGTCCCATCCCACCCAACCCCAAATCCTAACCTTAGAGGTAACCATCATGAATCTGTCTCTTGTTTTCATTTGTTTCATTTTTGTGTGCCTACTGCCATTTTCCCACAAATGCCTCCAATGTCTCTGTCACACGTATGTATTAATATCTTCCGTATATGCGAACAAATCAACTCTGCTGTTTCCCCTTAAAAATGTTTCTCCTGGAACTCTTTGTTATTTCTCCCTAATCTGTATGCATTGCTCTATTTTTGAACCTCACATGCAGCTCTTTTGAGATAGATCTGTTGCGGGGGCGGGGTGTGTGTGGTTTTTTTTTTTTTTTTTTTTTTTTTTGGTTCCAATGTCTTCTTTTCACGGTTTGCTGGAATGGTTTACTCTTCAGCAGCCTCCTAAAAAGTAATATAAATAAAATTTCTGAGATCTGAACATCTGAAAATGTCTTTATTATACAGTAAAACTTGACCGATAGGTTGAGTATAGAATTTCATTTGGAAAATCATTTTTTCTCAGAATTATGAAGTCATTGCTGCATTTTTTCTACTTTACATAATTGCTGTTGAGAAGTCTGATGCTATTTTGATTCATAATTTCTTGTGCATGTCCTATTTTTCCTCTCTGGAAGCTTAAAATATTTTTTTCTTTATTCTTTATTTTCAAATCTCACAACAATGTGCTGCAGGGGCAGGAAGGTGTGATCCGTGTTGTCATAGGAGTCAACATTCCTATAACAAAAGATGGGTTAACAAGGAAAAAGCATAACAAATGTATTTAATCAAAGTTTTATGTGACAGAGGAACTTTCTGAAATGAAGACCAAAAGACCCAGAGAAAACTGTTTTTATGCTTAGGTTCAATGAAGAATAGACAGCTGTGTAGAAGTGGGATTGGACAACAGTGTAAGGTCTGATGGTAACATACTGAGGGGAAGCCCCACAAAGCCTATCTGCTCAGATGCTTCTTGGTTTCTCTGGGTAGCATTCCTTCCCCCTTGGTATGAGGTGGAACCCTTCTGGAATGAGGGTCTTCAAGGGAGAAGAGGGAGGGATAGTGAACTTTCTAGGTTTTATGGCTTGCTTTGGGGGAGGGAAGGTCTAGTTTCTATGACTTGCCTTGGGGAAGAGGAATTGTGGCTTCTATGACTCATTTCAGGGGAGAAAGATGGGAAGAAGGCAGAAGGGCACAAGGAGGGCAGAGAGATCTTGCTTCAGAGGCCTTCCCACCTTCTTCAGTTCAAAGTACTCAGGAGGCTGAGGTGCCATACTTTGGGGTATGGTGTTATGAGTTCCAATAGTACCTTGGGATTGATCTTTTAAATTTTATTATGATCAACCATTTTAATTTACAGACTCACGTTCTCTAGTTCTGGAAATTTTGTTATGAGAAAATTATGTCATTCATAATTTCTTCCCTACTGTTTTTTTCTGTTTTGTTTTTCTAGAGCTCCTACTAGTCAGATTTAGGGCCCTTGGGTTGATTTTTTAATTTTCTTACCTTTCTCTCCATTTGTCTATCTCTTTATCAGTTTGCTCCTTTTCCCCTCTAATTTCTTCACTTTGTTTCCCAACTCGTTCATTCTTCCTATTATGTTTTCAGTTTCTAAGAACTTTTTATATTGTTCTGATTCCCTTCCCCTATCCCACCCCAACATATACCCTTTAACTCTTTACAACATCCTGGTCTTGTTTCAAGGATTGCGTAACTTTGCCTGTCTTTCTGAGGATATTATTTGTGGTTTCTGTATGGATTTTCACGCTTTCCTGTCTTCTATTTGCCTATTTTGGTCCCTCTCCTATTGAGAGACCTTCCTCAAATGTCTGATCACCCTAGGCTGTCCATTCAGATTTAGAGTGACACTTTCAAATGTGGGTGAGGGCTCTGTGTGTACTGGGTCATGTATGTGTAAGAGGACAGGGGTTGCAGACTCCTGGACCTTCCTGTGTAGATTCTGGTGGCCAGAAAGTCAGGCTTGACGCTGGAGACCTAATTATTCCCCCCACCAATATCTGAGGAGTTTTTTGTTCTAATTTGCTTTTGCTGTTGCCATTTTTTGGGTTCGTTATTTGTTTCCAGCTATTCAGTTTCTCTAGGAAAAGATCATTGCATTTCTTGCCTGGGGAGTTAAGCCTGGAGGGTGGTTTACTGGAATCAGAGTTGGAAAAAGAGATTGGGGAGTTTCACGCTTCACAAGTTAACCTCCCTATTTGCACTCGTGTCTACCTTCCTCCTCCGACATAGAATGTGATGACCACTGAGACTTGGGATCAATTTCCCCAGGAAAGAATCCTCTGGTTTGTGTGTGGAAGGCAGGTAGGGAGTAGTACAGGGAAGGTATAGTTGGCTAGTTGCAAGGAGTGCGAGAATGATGGAAGATTCTCATCAGGTTGTGAGTAGGCTTGGCCCCACGTGTGGTTGTCTGCTTTGAGATGTCCTCCTGCCTCTTCTGATAATTTGCACCCTATGTCATGGATTTACTGTGCTTCTGTGCAGTAGGTGGTCTTGTTTTTTTTTAGTATTCCCCCTCGCTTTTTTTTAGCAACCTGTATGTATGTTTCTCCTCCTTACTGAATCAAAACCATACTTCCATTCCTTTGTTATTTTTCAAACGTTTGTTGAAATCTCTGCTCTGCTAATGTCTTCTCAACTGGTCATTTTTCCTGTGGGCTAAAATCTTTTAAATTCTTCTTTTCAGTTGATGGCGTTTAGGACACAGTCATGTACGCATCAGTCTGGTGTGTTTAAACGGCTTTACTGCATGTGGAAGACCTTGCCTGACTCATGTTCTGTGAGAGAGCCCAAGTTCCTACTCATTTCCAAACTAGCTGTGTGACCTTGAGTAAGGCACTCCAACACACAGGGCTTCAGTGTCTCACTTGTAAAGGCAGCAGTAAAAATCTGTATACAGCAAAGCGAGTGCCTGTCTAACCAATCTCGTGTTGCTATGTGGCTGAAATAAGACTGGGTATGTGAGAATGCTCTGGAAGAAACAAAGGTGGGATGAAAATGGAAGGCATCATGAGTAAAGCTAAAAAACAGAATCTTTTTACAAATGGCAAAGAGCCCCCTTCTCCCTGATATCCTGGCTTCCTCTACGTTGGTGTGAGCAGCATATGGATGAGGGGGTTCAGCTCAAAACTTTCTACTTGTTTTGATCCAAATTCCTTTTCTTTCAAGTCAGTGCAGCTCATCTTAGCATGACTTTTGGGTTCATCCCCTCTATCACTCTTGGGTACCTCAAGGAAAGTATCGTCTGTGTCTAGTGTGTGTGTGTGTGTTTATTTTTTTTTTTGGTCTCAGTTTGAGATCTCTCAAAATTTTTCTATTTAATTGCAGATTTGTATTCTAACGCTGCAAATCCATGTCCTCCTACATTGTCTGTTGGGTTCTATTACTTGTATAAATCCAGAAAAACAGCAGAGAGAAATAAAAATGAAATGTTAAGCACAGTCGTAATTTTGTAACATAAATTGCAACTTGCTGGAATCTGTGGCATTATTAGACTATACCCTCACAATAAATTATCGTAAGCATAAAATGGTAAACCATAAAGGTCTACAACAAATACAAGGCATTGCTACCATCATTGTTCATCTCTCTGGGCTCATGATGAAGTGAAATGGTTTGCTCATCAGGAAGTGAGTTGTTGAGAATTTCAGCTCTGCTATGGTACGTAAGCTCTCTATATCCTGTCCCTCCAATTGATTGCAACTAAATCTTCAGGATAAAATTAAACAACAACAACAACAACAGCTAGTCAAGGGCTCTGAAAAGCATTATAGGTAGTTGAAGGAAGC
This sequence comes from Cacajao melanocephalus, assembly GCA_963573385.1. Lineage (NCBI taxonomy): Eukaryota > Metazoa > Chordata > Mammalia > Primates > Pitheciidae > Cacajao > Cacajao melanocephalus. The sequence goes on along the minus strand of CAUYLG010031007.1, from coordinate 160,383 downwards.
AATCACCCACATAGTATATTGAGGAGGGACCTCAATGCCGCCCTACTGACGGAAATCTCCAGGCTTTCTGTCCCGTGCCTGAAAACATGACTCAGAGGTTGACTTTCAAGTAAGAGTGTTAAATATAAGAAAACAAAATAGAAATACTCTCTGGAATGTTAACATCCTTGACTTCCCCTATTAATATTTCATCATGTGTTAGTTCAACAGAGGGAACTTGAATCCTGTGAACCAACCCAGATATGGGCTCCACTTTGTCTGTTTTATGGAAGAAACACCAAATAGGTCCCATTTTATGCATCTAGCTGGGAAATGCAACAAGATTTAAAAGTCTTAGAAGTAATATTCTTCAATCACAAGTTAGTAATGTAGCTTCATCAAAGTGGGCCATTTCCTGCTGAAAATAAAAAAATATTTTCTGTGGGCTTTTAAAGTAAAATACTATTTTACACTCTTGATATTCCAGCCTAGGAAGTTAGACATTTTCTCCATTAAAAGAGAAAATTTAAATAATCCTAGAACTTCCATAGTACACATAAGAATTAAAATATTCCTTATGTCTAGGAATATTATTTTATGCTTTTGTGAATCCAAATGGTTTTATGCCCTCTCTACATTAAAACAACGATGATATCAATAAATGTTTTCAATCTTTGTCTCATGTCAGAAAATGTTGAGGTGGGTTATATTACTTATACTCATTGAATAGAATTTTCTTTTCCTATTGGTGTTTTAAAAAGCAAGTAAGGGCTGGTCCAACTTTCAAGAGTCATTGTAATTCACTGTATCAATAAGCTAAAGAAGAAAAATCATATAATCATATCAGTTAGCATGGAAAAAGCATTTGACAAAATTCAACACCCATTCATGATTTTTTAAAAACCTCTCAGCAAACTAGTAATAGAGGGAAACTTCCTCAACTAAAGAACATCTACAAAAAACCTACAGCATGGGACAGTGTGGCTGAGTGGGAGTTTTGCCAGGGGAGTAGTGAGCTGGCATCGCAGGGGCGAGGGGTGGGGTGGGGGTAGAGAAAGCACTGACCATTACTGGAGGAGACACTAAACATGGAAAGCAGAACATTGATTGTGTTTGGTCAGAGTCACCACTGACTCAAAACTGTGGTTTGCTACGGCTAAATCCTTCTTGTGAGGAAGTGTTTATTCCGTTGAAGGAAGCCTTAGTCCTAATCTAAGTAAAGCATAATTGTGAATGCCACCTGGACATAGCATTGTTGTGATACTGGTGTTTCCTTCTGGCCTAGACATAAGTATGCCTAGACATGACAAATTATGTTGATAAGCCCATGAAACAGAGGGGCTAGTCAGTCTTGAAGGTCTGTCCACACTGGCTTTTCAGGATTGATTTGACCCAAGAATTCTGCCTGTATTGTCAGTATTTACATGTTAACTTAAGATAGTGAAGATTATATGTGCAATGTATAACACTGATACCAGCAGAGAGTGATCTGATGGTGTTCAATTATCATATGTCTGATACACTTAAGTTTTTCTACTCTATGGTTTGTCTTACAGACACTGTTGCATGTTTTCCCCGGATTTCCCCGAATATCTCTTGTGGTCTATCCTTCTTAAATCTCATCCTCACTGGACAAGAGATATGTTTTTAACTCAAAAGCTCTACTTATTAGGAACCACATCTTACATGAGAATAAACTTCAAACCTTATTTATCTTCTTTGATGTGGTTCATATACTGACTCCAAAATACTGCTGTGTGATGACCAAAGGATGCTTCATAAAAATTAATTATAATGTGTTTTACAGCAGAGTAGACTCCTTTAATATATCTTGTTTGTAGTATTGCTTCAAATACACAGGGAATGTTGACGTTACTAGACTTTTAGGAGATCTGTCAAAATAGAAGCATTAAGACCATAAGTGGGGCAAAAATTTCCTTTTCTATTATAGAGATCAATTATGTTGCAAGAGGAAAGATTAATAATTTTTTCCTGCCTTCTTCAAATACAAGGAAACAGAGTCCCAACTCTACATAGTCCTTGGGAATTCTCGGCATGTCAAATTTCAAGGCTTTTGTTTTATTTGTGCTCCACCATCACTATCAAAATTTTGTCCTCAATATCCCTGAGTATGAGATCAGCTGCAGTAAGTTGGAGCTAGGCTGTCTGGCTGCTCGTGTTCTCAAAAGGGCAAGCAATTTTGCTTTCTTCTTTGCTGTTATTTTACTTAAGGCGACCTTTAAAAATATATGTTAGTCTTACTTTAGGCATTGGGTACTGAGATCAGAAACTGAACTTACTACTAAAGGGCTTATTTAACCAGAAGGTCTGTGGCTATCACTGATTTAAATCTGATACTCTCTCACAAACACACCAGATGTTTTATATACCAAATCATCCACTGGTGTTGAAACCTAGATCTTACTGACATCCAAATATTGCTATTGCAAGTGCTGAAATACTCCCAACTTTAACATGTGTAAGGAAACCAAACCTTTTCTCCAGATAAAACTAAGCAATCTCAAACTATCCAAAGGGGTATGATTTATTTCAGGGATTGCAAATGTGTGGTAAGGCATTAAAAAACCACCGTATGACATAAGGTGTTTAGATTATACTTAACATGTTTATTTTCAGAGGTTCAAACATCATTAATCCATGACAGGTGTGGGGTCTATGATTTGAAACAATTATATGTCAAGCTATTCATATCACTTCTTAAGTGATGACTTCATTCTTCCCAGTTACCATATGTCCTAACCATGCAAATGAGAAGGAAAAGAACATCTGGTCGACCATTGTTGTCTCGCCTGTCGTGCAGGACATGTGGTATTGCACGTGCCTCTCATCACGCTCCTTTGGGACGCCAGCATAGTGGATGGTTTCATATTTTACACAGCTGGTGCTTTTAGGACATACCATCAATCTTAGCTCAGTAGCATCCTTACACCTTTGGGTTTTTACTGAGCTTTTGGCGATGAATTCCTTTTCTGGATTATGCAAACTTCTCTCCTGGAGCTTCAAGTGAGAGTAGCATATTTTTGTAACAGCATTCTGTATAATTTGACTTCAAATTATACAGCATGTATAGTTTTGGGATAGAAATGTGGCCTAGGAAGAGACACTTTTCTGGAAATTTTCCGTTAGGATATCTATATCTCAGTGTTAATATTGACTTTATTTTAGCAGTGTTGGAATGAATTCACTAAGCTTTCTATATCTTTATTTATTGTAAAATAGCCACCAAATAATCATCCTGGCATTGTGTTAATCATTGATGGAGGCTATAATACCCATGAATGATATTATTTATATGCAAATCGCCCCCTTTTTAGTCTCTGTGTTTTAGGGATAGTTTATTTTAAAATGCGTAATTTGAGAATTACAGCATAAATTTGGTAACATTTGTTTACTGCGATACCTTCCGTTTGGCCAAGTTGGTCCTATTCCGACTTGCCCAGGGATCTGACGGCAAATCCGGGTGTCATGAGATGGTTCTGTTTTCCTGGGCTCAGTGCCCCATTCTTTGCTATGGCTAAATCCATCTTGTGAAGAAGTGTTTATTCAGTTGAAGGAAGCCTTAGTCCTAATCTAAGTAAAGCATACAGGACACCAGGACACAATCAATATCCCTGGACTTACTTACATATTTGTTATTCTTCTGAACTAAGGACAATTTTATTGCTCATTTTTTCCCCAAGCCTGTGTGTTTCTTGAACAGTGCTCAAGTAAAATTGTTTTTACAATGTGAAGAATAAGTACAGTGATAACTTTCATTTTAGATGCAGATTCAGATACAAATATGGATGCATATACGTAGATGGAAACCAAAAAATTAAAAGTGAGCAATAATCCAGATGTTTAGGATGTGTAAATAATGGCTAATATAAATACAGAATGCATTTTTTTCATTATTTTTGCCCCATTGGTATTCACATGATGGAACAAAAAGAGTTCTTTTTTCTTTTTTCCCCCTGCATAATAAATTCTTTAAGAAGCTGTGAGAACTGAATTGTATTTTCTTCAGCCTCTGAATGCCAACTGGCACACTGGGGACAGTTTAATAATAAATAATAACAAATACTGGGTTTATTGACTCTTGAACCCTTGAATCAATCAATTAATCATGATATTATGGCAAGATCAAAGGGATAAAATTCTAAAACTGACTGCAGGATGCAAATGAATAAATCTCCCAGCAGGAATAATTGCAAACCATTTTGATTAAATAAAAAATGATGATCAATTATACTCTTTAGGGTCCAATAACTTGGGTTTATTTAAGTGCTGTAAAGTACATCCCTCCAGGATCTAATGAGCTCCTAAATATCACTTGTTAGGATAAAACATCATAGTCCAACCATTCTAATGACTGAAGCCACAGATTCAGAGTGGTGAGTACTACTTTATCACAATTTCCCTTAAAAATGTCCCTTTACAATTTACTATTTGGATATTTCAGTAAGTATTACAATCAGGCCAGTTTCTCCTGTTTGCCTCGAAATTAACTCTCCTTTTTCCCAGTCCCCAACCATTGGTTACTAAAGTAAGAAATCTTATGTGAATGTTTTGATCAATATGCAAGAAGCAATGTAGTTGGTACTAAGAAAAACAGTGAGACACCAGACAGAGAAAAAAATCTCAGGTCAGAGCTTGCAATATACAGCAATAATACCTCATTCTAATAATGTGCACAAGGATCTCCCACATGGCCACAGGGCTCCAGAAGAATAACTGCTGGAGATTATGCTGGCTGTAATGAATTTGTTTTCTGGGTTTACTTGTGTACCTTTTGAGGAGTGTACCAGATGTGAGTCAACACCTGAGGGAGACTTTCTCAAGTCCTGAGAGGCTGATGACCAGAGAACCCTGGTAAATTTTGCCAGAAGATGTAGTCTTTCCAGTAGGCTGCTTAGAATACAAGCAGCAACCATAGCAAGATAGTTTCTTTAGGATAATTGAGATGCTGTCTTCAGAAAATCTATTGTCTGTATGATTCTGGGATTGTCTGATTGTAAATTGGGAAATCCCCAAGGCCTCAGGAAGTCAGTATTCAGAGTTAAGATCTGAACATTGTGTTCTGAATACAAGTAAGGACTAGATTGAATTCATTTGTTCATTCATTCATACAACGAATACTTGCTGAACATCTACTAGGTGCTAGTTACTACAGATTTAAAAAGGAATAGAATCTGATCATTGCACTTAAGAATTCATAGAACTGTTACCAAAACACCAGGGGTCTTGTCTAGTTCCTGCTGCCCACTGCACAGAAAGCCAATCACTGAGACAATAAGTATTGCCAGGAAAGAAGACTTTAATCAGATGCTGCAGCAGAGGAGATGGAAGATCAGTCTCAAATCCATCTCCCTGACTGACTAAAATTAGGGACTTACATAGCAGGGGAGAAATGTATGGGAAAACAGGAATTAGGGAGGGGTAAGGAAGAGAAGTTGGTCAAGAGGAAGCAGGCGGTCAGTTAGACAATCATGATGGGTGAGAAGTCTGGTGTCTCATTGTCCAGATACAGTGATCTAGTAAGTTTCAGCTTGTTTATACTATCTGGGAGGCCTGATGGTTGGTTTTCTGAGAAAGGAACTTATATAAGACAAATATAACTTTCTCAAGTTTTAAAACTGGGATGACCAATTTGTATGTTTATTCAAAGAAACCGTAAACATCAGTTCTCAGGGACAATTGGGCTGGTTTCAGAAGCATTTCTTAGAGTCGAGTGATATTTTCACATCCATTATTTCCTTAATCAACTGACTATCCTGCGAAAGATGTATGTTATTTTAAGATACACACAGTAGTTCAGAGAAACCATAGTGGTCTGCCTAAGGTCCTTTAGTTAGCATCAGAACGTGGACTTAACAGAATTCTCCTCCTTCACCATCTGGTGTTCTTATTTCTAAATCATAGTATATATGGCCCCTGTGAGTTTCTTCTATAAATTAAGGCAGAGAGACGACAGTATTTTGTCAAATTCTTTTCTCTCTCTCTAAAATAAAGAAGTCTATGTTTTAAACATAACCAGAGTTTGGACACAAATAATTAGATAGGACTTTAATTTTAGTGATTCATCAGTACCTTGGGACTTTGGTAAACCAGTTGGCAAAATGCCTTCCCAATCCTGAGGCTCCTCAATTCTGGTGTCAATTTTATCCCTCGGGCTTCCTGGTGTTAGTCTTCCATGACCTGCCAGAACAGCCATTAGGAGGTGGGTCTGGTCCTACAGACCCTTCGTCCCCTCCTTTTATAGTTTGTCCCTTCCAGTGCTTGTTTTCTAAAGGCCCTTGCACAGGGTCACCATGACTAAGTGGTACGTTGATAGTGCTTGCTAGGAATCTCCTAGCCCTTCTCTTCCTGAGCCATCAGTATCACAGCTCTCCTCCTTGTGGGTTCCAAATAAAGTGTCCCAAGATGCTGGGAGAACAGAATCTTCTAGAATAGACACCATCTAACTCCTTGGTAGGTTGAATCATATCCCCTTAAAACTTCAAATGTCAAAGCCCTAACCCCGAGTACCTCAGAATATGACCTTATTTGGAAATAGAGTCGTTACAATTCCTAGAGTCATTATAAGTCATACCACAGTATGACTTCATCCTAGTTAGGATGTACAGTAGGATGTACGTTTAATCCAATATGATTAGTGTTCTTATAAAAAGGGAAAACCTGGACTCACATACACACCCAGAGAGAATGCCACGTGAAGATGAAGGCAGAGCTTAGGGTGCAGCAGCAGAAGCCAATGAGACTTCCAGCAAATCCAGAAGCTAGGAGACAGGTGTGGAACTGGTTCTTCCTTATAGCCTCAGAGTGAACCAACCCTACTGACATCTTGATTTTGGACTTTTGGCTTCTAGAACTGTGAGACAATACATTTCTGTTGTTTAAGCTACCCAGTCTGTGGTTCCACAATGGCAGCACTAGCAAGTGAATACACCCCGATACAATAGAACTGGCTGGAAAGAAAGGTACCTCTTGAGCTCAGGATGACATCCCCCGTAATTCTCACTCTTAATAGAATGCACACTAATTCCTTTCTAGATGGGGCTATGAGTCTTCAAGTGACCGAATAGTTCTACCAGTTGTCCAAAACCTTATGTAAATGACCTGGACACTGGCCATCACTTCCTCTCATAAGTGTTCCTAAGGGCCTGCACGTAGTGTTCCTGGGGGCCTTTCTCTTATACTCTTTGACCCCACAGGCCTTCGGCTACTTGAGTTTCTAATGGTGTTTGTGCAAGTCTCAGTGCCCTTCTCATTATAGGTGATAGAAGGACATACTTTGATTTGCAAACTCTGTTACTAATTAAGATGCTACTTTCCTTCCTACTGAAAAATACCAGTGAGTGTCCTTTGTCTCCCTTCCAAACTGAGTCCATGCTCCTTTCCTTCATACCTGCTCATTCATTCATTCATCTATCAACCATTTATCAAAGACCAACTATATGTTGTCCACATAAATAAGTAAACTGTTGACCTGTCCCTGAAGAATTCAAAGTCTAGTGGGAGAGACACTCAAACTCTAGTGGGAGAGTAAGATATGGGGGGAACTGTTCTGTAACAAGCCCACGGTAGGGTGTTTACCAGATTAGGCCAGAGCCAAAAGCGTGAGTGTTGTCAAGAGAAAGCTTTTGGAAGTCTTCATGGAGGAAGTGACTCTTGAAGAATGAGAACAGATTGCTGGCATTTGGAGAAAAGGCAGGATGAAGACTCAGGATGGGGAAGGGATCCTAGGTAGAGGCGACAAGTGGAAGACTCCATGTTTTGTTTTTTTTATACCTAGCTCTGACTAGAGTGTATATAGAACACACAAAAGCATTTGGCAAGAGATGGGGCTCAAAAGCAAGGTTGGGAATTGATAGTGGATGCTTTTCTGTACGTTGAATGGAGCTTGCCATAGTAAGAAGCCACTGATAGTTTTTATGGTTTAAAGTGATAGAGTCAGGTTTGTTATTTAAAACTATTGCTCTGGTGGCAGAGTGACATATGATTTAGTGGGGACAGAGAGGACTAGAGATCACAGACAAGTAGGGAGGCTGTATTTCTTGAATCAAAAATTAGAACAAGTTCAACAAGTACTAATGTGGTTACAGACACAACAGAACAGAGCATTTAAAATTGGGGTCATTTAGAAACATTTACAGAAGCTCTAGCTCAGGGCTATGCAGGAAAGAGAGAATGGCAGTGTAAACCAGGGCAGTGTCAATTAGAATGGAGAGAAAGGGAGGCACTTATGAATTTAAAAGCACAGAGTAGGAGACATATTTATTATGGGAGTAAAGAAGAAACAGGAACCAAAGGTGGTTTCCAGATATTTTATTTGTCCATAAAGATAATAAATGGCAGGTGGAGATACTAAGATAAGGGAAAAAACGTAGTAACGCATTTCCCAAGAATGCTAAAGTGTTCAGTTTTGGAAATACTGAGTTTGATGTATTCATAACGGTTATCTAGAAAGAGATATCTAAAGGCAGTTGAAAATATTTGATAGGATCTCAGAAGAGATATTTAAATATAATAATTATCATAATAAAATACCAACAATTTCTTGAACTCTTACGACATGCTAGACACATGTTCACACTGCTATGTGCATTATTTCATTTAGTTCCTTCAACAATCCTGTGAAGTGTTCATTTTATAGATGGCAAAACAGTCACACAGCCAGTAGGTGAGTTGGGAGTCCAGTAGAGTCTGCCCAACCTCAAAGCCTATGTGAGAACCTCCGTTCTTTGCCAGCACTGCATGCGTGTCTGTGATGATGTCAGCTAGACAAGGCCATGCAGTGCTGTGGAGGAAAGGAAGTCTATAAATGTCTGCTAAATAACTGAATGAGGCTCTGGATACCACCTAGGTTTGCTAGCCATGAAGAAAGCTTGGACAGTTGACTCAAGGATAGCCACAAATAACAGACACCACTAATACGGAAAAAGGATGCAACTTAGAATACAGTCAGCTGCTACTACACGGAGTGGGAGACACAGCAGCCTTCTCCCTGCTGGAAGGACAACTTTCCCTGGCCCCCATGCCCTACAGAGGGCCCCACTGAAGATGGTTCCATCTAACTGGGGTGAGGATTCCTTAGGGCATTGAGACCTCTGAGGCTCCCGTTGCAATTCTCATGAGGTCGTATGTACTCTCTTGACCATGCCTCAGCTGTCCAGAAGATGGACCACAGCCTGCCTGCCTCCAGAAAAGCCATAGTTAATGACCCCAACACTTTTCTGGGGAATGGGAAGATTGAAAGTTGATTTTCCAGACCACTTTTTCTGGTGAGGGGGTAATCCTGGTATAATCCCCCAGAAGGCCCAAGGTTTACATCTCCCTCATATCTAATACTATTAGGTATTCCCCTGCCCATCTGGGCTGATGGAACTAAACACACAATACCAATTCCCTTGAAAAGGGCCTATTTACTAGGGATATAATGGAAAATAAAAAAGAAGAAAATACCGTAACTAATTTTTGCCATTCCTCTGATCTCCCACCTATGACATGAAGGTGCCATGAACTCACTCCCTGGACATCTTTGATCATCAGGGTATAGGTGGTAATATACATGATGGTAAATTCTTCCACTGCTTGCTGAAGGGACTAGTGAAGGGTGCAAGTTAGTCCCCATGTGTTATCTGAATAGGCAGACTTAGATGCCCATTGTGGTAACTCTCTCTTGGGACTTAGATTCAACTTTTTAAGGATCTTTCCCCTGACTCCCGTTTTCAAGATATGGGTCCTGGAAGTTGCTCCGTCAGAAAAGAATGCTTTCTTCTTACGAACTTATTTACTCTCAAGGTCCATTTGTTAGAAGTGCACATGCATTTTCTTTTCATTTAATTGCTTTTCATGCTTGCCAACTTGCAGCTTAGGATGGCTTTGAATGCAGCCCAAAACAAATTTGTAAAATTTCTTAAAACATTATGAGTTTTTTTGTGATTTTTTTTTTAGCTCATCAGTTAGTGTTAGTGTATTTTATGTGTAGTCCAAGACAGTTCATTTTCTTCTAATGTAGCCCAGGAAAGCCAAAAGATTGTATACCTCTGCTTTATGTAGTCTAAGAGCTGACTACTAAAAGTGGACCCCCAGGCAGAAGCATCACTGTTACTTAGGAACTTGTTAGAAATGCAGAATTTTGAGATCCACTTCAGACCTACTAAATCAGAATGTGCCTTTTCAAAAGATCTCAGAGGAGTAGCTTGCATCTTAACATTTGACAAGCTATAGGTTTAGAGAATCCAAATTCAGTAATATGAGAAATTAGAACATCCTGGTCATCAGGAATGACCAAAAGAGCTCATTAACTTTTGTTTCGTTACCAGATTTCCTGTCTATGAAACACATGAATATATGTTTCCCCATGCTCACCTTTCAAGACAAAATAATCACAATCAGAACTTTCTGAAGCCCTCTGTGCAAGCAAATAACTAGAAATTAGGTTTGCAGTGTGAGGATGTGAATTGGATATCCAGACTTGTTTCTGATTCAAATATATCAAAGGTACATATCTAAAATCCTACAGAGGTTACCAAGTTCTTAAAAACCTATGGCAGATTCTCTCTGAAAAGAAAAAAAGCATGTTTGTGGTTAAGCAACTAAAATCAGTGGAATGATTGAAAACAAGTAAACATGATCTTTTTGGTTCCAGATACACTTATAGGATTTGAGATGTAGGTCATCAACTTCTGAGAAGCCAAGATCCACCAATTAAACTATGAGTGAATAAACAAAGAACATAAGTAGGCACCAGGCTGAGTGCCACTACAAAATAAAGGAGGTAGGAGGGTGAAAGAAGCTACAAGACGCAAAGTGTCAAACACTGAGTGGATTGACAAGAAAAGTGAGTTCCACGTGGGTTGATTTTCCAAGCGGGGTTAAGGCTGAGATCTTGCTATATTTCTGCATAGATGACAAAGAATCAAGGTGACTAAAATTCTGAAGAAACTGGAAGCAAGCATTAGAATCTTAACGTCTGTGCTTTTCACAACTTAATCTAGCTTTATGTAACAGGAAGACTGGAAGTTTGGAGTTTTGTTCTGATACTAAGGGTCTGATACTGAATAAGTTGCTGTGTTGCCACCAGGAGAAAACCTTCCCTTTTAAAAGTCATTTTTTTGTCACACAGCATAATGTCAAACCTAAAGACATTCACATAAATGTCAGTGTTGCCAAGAAAATTTCTTAAAAGATGGGAATACCTTTGTGATTTTTGTGTTTTGATGAATCTGTTGTTAAGAATATGCCTTAAAATGGCTGGATGCAGTGGCTCACACCTGTAATCCTGGTACTTTGGGAGGCCGAGGTGGGTGGATTGTTTGAGGTCAGGAGTTCAAGACCAGCCTGGGCAATATAGTGAAACCTCATCTTACCAAAAATACAAAAAATGTAGCTGGGCACGATGGCATGTGCCTGTTGACCCAGCTACTCAGAAGGCTGAGGTGGGAGAATCGCTTGGGCCTGGGACATTGAGGTTGGAATGAGCCAAGATCGTGCCAATGTAACTCCAGCCTGGGTGACAGAGTGAGGCCCTGTCTCAAAAAAAAAAAAGTTCCTTAAAGAATATAAAATCTTTCAAAATTCTGGATTGAGAATGATTTTTACAATCTATTCACTTTTGGGAGAAAGGAATTGAGGCCTAATAAAAATTTAGATTTGTATAACTCAAGTTAGCTTCGAAATAAACACTGACGTTGGAGAACTTTGTGACCTATAGCTTTGATGTGCAATTACCACTTTCTCTTCTGGACCTTCTAGTTTAACAGCATGAGCTTTTACAAGAAACGTACTCACGGAAGCAGTAGAAACTATAGCACTGACAGGCCACTTTGATTGAATAGATGTTTTTATTTTAATTCAATAAGTAAATTAAGATCAGAATTCTTGCTGTGAGCAATGTTTGTCATACTACAATAGGGGTGTAATAGGTTATGTGTGAGATTTTATGCTTCGTTTAAAGAAGGATATTTCTTTACAAAGCCCCATTTAAATATTTTTTATTTTTCTGACCTTTGTACTCATTCCATGGCTAAAATAGAATTCCATAACTGAATAATTATAACATATTTCAAACAACTTTGAACTATAATTATTAATATTATCTCTTAACTCCACAGATGATTACTCTTGCTTTGAATCATGGTGACGTGGGATTTTTTTAAATTCAATTAAATTAACTAAAATAGACTTTACAATCAGAAAGACACTAGCATACAAGTACAGATTACATATATTGCCTAAAAAGTCCACAACATGTGTCTGTATGTCAAAGTTTCTTTGAGGAAATAGTTACTTGAGCCTAGAAGTTTCTGGTATTCATGATTCTCAATCTTTGAGGAACAGGTATTTATAGCCACTGGAGTCATTCATTCACTTTTGGTGAAAATAACTGGAAACTCTTGGATAATTTTGTCATCTAGGGTCATGGTCCCCACATTTCAGTGTGTATATCAGTCAGGGTCCAGGCTGGAGACAGAATCAACACGGTAATTAGAACATAGAAAGTTTAATATAAAGGATTATTAACTAGCAATGGGGCATCACTATGAAGGGGTAAAAAGAACTCAAAAAAAAAAAAAAACCAATATAGGGAGCAGCCACTCTTGCTAGGTTTGAGGTAGAGTACAGTACATAGGGAATGAACAGTTTGGAAGATACTCTCTTCCCTACTATCACCACAGCTGAAGCCTCTTTGGAGAGGACATAATTCAGGCCTACTGGATGGTGAGAAGGTCACTGAGGTGCCACAGCCGAGGGAGTGGGCTGAGTGTTTTAGGCAAGAGCATCTGCAAAGACCTTGAGGCAGCTTAAGAACTTACATTCATGTAAGCATTAAAGAACACTTAGACTGCTTCACTGACATCTAGCTTTTAAAGGGAGCTTTTATAGATGTTGCAATAATAGGAAAAATGTCTTATATTTGTGTAAAATTTTACACAGAAGGTTTTGTATGTTTTCTTATTCAAAACTGATAGGCCTAGAGACTTTGATATGCTGTCTCCCATTATTTCCTAGGGATTAAGGCCAAATTTCTCAGAATGACTTATATGCTTTCAGAGCGTATTTCTCTGGACTCATTTCTCATCTGTTCTTATGCTCTAGTTTCTAAAAGCTATAAGAGACCCTTTTCCTCAATCTCCATTTAACTCCCTTATTGGATTTAAGTATGCTTTCTGTAAAACATACTAACAGATGTCTACAGCCTACAAAATATATTCAGCTAGCAGGGCACTCTTCAATATGCCCTAAACTTCTGCTTACACCACTTGGAATTGTACGCTTAAAAGAATGAGGGGTGTGCCTGTGTGTGTGTGTTTCCAAATCTGTTTATTTTTGTTAAACCTATTATAATTCCATAATTTAATTAAAGGAAATATAAAGCACTGAAATATTAGTGCAAAAAGAGACTATTACATATGAAATGAAACTGAGAATTTCTGGTTCCAGCAAACTCACAAAACAATTTGAAAATTCTCCTCTAATAGCTTTTACACATACAAGATGAAATACAATAAAAATTTTTAGAAATGTACAACTGTTTATAAGAAAATGGAAACCTCCAGTTCCTGGGGATAAAGAGGAAACTATGAATCAAAGAAGTATGAATCTGAACTGATGCTAAGCCATCCCTGGAGATTGGGGCAGGAGAGCTTTCACGCTTGCAAGGGAGAAGAAAGGAGGACTGGTCCTATATAGGCAGTGGGTTTGAAATAAAACCCTTGTATAATGCCTGGATTTTGAAAGACCATACCTTCTGTGTAAAGGTGGACTAAAAAACAATCTACACACCTACACAAGAGATGATGAGAAAGCTTATCCATCTGTGGGTGAAGAAAAAAGAACAGGAAAATTTCTTAGAACCTGAAACCCAATGTTTGAAATTATAATATCCACATAGTCTGGGCACCCTTAATCTAGGAAGTTCAATTAAAAATTGTAAGCTGATGATGTCCCTAGGATACAGTACAGAAGCAAATGTAAAATAACTTTGAGGGACCATATCTTCATCCATGCAGCAGAGGATTTCAACAGAATAAAACTTGCTAAAGATGAGCTCACAATCCACGATTACAAGTGAGGAAACAACATATCACAATTGAGAGCCACCTAGCACAATAAATAGAATTAATTTCACAAACTTTCAGATAATAGAAAGCAAAAGCAGAAATAATAAAATAAGTACATACATTTAAAACAATAACAAGTATTATAAAAAAGCATTAAAATGGCCAGGTGCAGTGGCTCACACCTGTAATCCCAGCATTTTGGGAGGCCAAGGCGGGCGGATCACCTGAAGTCAGGAGTTTGAGACCAGTCTGGCCAACATGGCGAAAACCCATCTCTACTAAAAAAATACAAAAATTAGCCAGGTGTAGTGGTGCATGCCTGTAATCCCAGCTACTTGGTGGGGCTGAGACAGGGAGAATTGCTTGAATCCCAGAGATGGAGGTTGCAGTGAGCTGAGATTGTGCCACTGCACTCCAGCCTGGGTGACAGACCAATACTCCATTAAAAAAATAAATAAATAAAAATGATAAAAAGTAAGATACAGTGAAAAGATCAGACATTTGCAAATGAATCAAGTATCAATGGCCACTGTAATCATTGTTAAAACACAAAAACAAAGCCGGTGGTTGAGTTGCTGGGTGCCTACAGCTGTGTCAGCTATCAAACCCCTAAAAGGCAAATTCTGCTTTCTTTTACCATTTTTATGTACTTTACATGGTGTGACTGACTACAGCAGGGGTGTAAAGATTATTCCAAATATAATATGTTGTTGAGGTTTGAAAAGCTTAGTTCTATAGCTGCCAGGAGCCACACCTCAGGGTGCGTGCTAGCTGTGGAAGGGAGAAATCCCTTCCCTGTCATGGAATGCAGTAGCATTGGAAAAACTGAAGAGATTCATGGTAACTTGGGTTGTTGTACCATGGCTAGTATCATGATGATGCTAAGACTTAATCGATGAAGACATAGTGGAGACCCAAGACTATTGGTTCGCCTACAATGAGGCAGTGACGGTGGAGAGTTTGACCTGTGCTGTGTCCTAACCAGCCCTGCAATTTGGAAAAATGATTGAAGCTCCAAGTGCCAAATCTCATCCCGTTGCAATTGTTGTTTGGAGAAGTTTTTGAGAAAGAACCCCAGCTGTTTTGCATGGAGACTTCAGGGATTCTGGTACAATGCAATGTTCGAGCAGTTGGCTTTTCCTTAGAATATACACAGAGTTTCTTTTAAAAGTTGATTGTAAGTTTATAGCACTGAATGAGGTGTCATATATTTACTTGTCATTCTCAAAGGACCCTGGCCAAGAAGTTAAATGTAAATTACATAAGTTAGCTATTGCGCTGAGGCAAGAAATTTCAAATACAAGTATAAATGAGAAATTTAGAAATAGTGAAGATAAAATTAGAAGGTCTGAGATAGGTCTAGTAAGAGTTCCAGAAAGAGAAAATAAGGAGAATAATGAAGAGGCAGTCCTCAAAGATATAATGGCTGAGGATTTTCCAAAATTTATATCAATTTATCCTGTTTCTTAGATGAAGAATAGGAGTTGAAAGCATAATGAATACAAAACAGAATAAATAATATAGAAGTAAATCTATAAGCACACACGTTATAGTGAAACCAGCAAAGAAAACAAGGAAATTTTACAAACAACTAAAAAGATAAATCAGCTTACAAAAGGAATAGACCATCAAATGAATGGCTGACTTTTCAATATCAACAGCTGAAGCCTGAAGCCAGTAGATTAATATATGAAATAATGAAAGAAAGTATTTGTGATCTAGAATTACAAGGCTAAATTTTCATTCAAAGGTGAGGACCCAGAGATCTTTAGAAAAACAAGATGGGGTGAGTCTAGCATTCGTAGAGCTTCCCCACAGGAACTTACAAAGAATTATACTTCAGCTAGAAGGAAACTCAAGTAAAAGGAAGAAGTGGGGAGCAAAAAAAATTTGGTGACCCAATAAATTCCTAAAATGTGAATAAATGTAAAAAAAAACTTGAACAATAATGATGTTGAAGATAAATTATGGAGGGAGTTTAAAAGCAAGATAGAATTTAAATACTGGACAAAAACATGTAAGACTGAAGAAGATATGAGAGTTAAATTATTTCAAGTTAGGCCAGGTGCAGTAGCTCATGCCTGTAATCCTAGCACTTTGAGAGGCTGAATCAGGCAAATCACTTGAGCCCAAGAGTTTGAGACCAGTCTAGGCAACCTGGCAAAACTCCATCTCTACAAAAAATACAAAAATTAGCCAGCCATGGTGGCATGTACCTATAGTCCCAGCTACTCAGGAAACTGAAGTGGGAGGATCACCTAAGCTGGGAGGTTGAGACTGTGGTGAACCATGATTGTGCCATTGCACTCCAGCTTGGGTGACAGAGTGACATCCTGTCTCAAAAAAATAAAAAATAAATAAATAGCTGGGTGCAGTGGCTCACACCTATACTCCCGGCACTTTGGGAGGCTGAGTGGGAGGATCACTTGAGGTCAGGAGTTCAAGACCAGTTTGGCCAACATGGTGAAACTCTGTCTCTATTAAAAATACAAAAATTGGCTGGGCATGGTTTGTGCATGCCTGTAGTCCCAACTATTTAGGAGGCTGAGGCAGGGGAATTGCTTAAACCCGGGAGGCAGAGGTTGCCGTGAGCCGAGATTACACCAGTGCACTCCAGCCTGGGCAATAGAGCTAGATTCTCTCTCAAAAAATAAAAAATTCTAAGTTGCTTGCTATGTTTGGGAAAAGTTAAGAAATATTGATTAATTTTATAATTTGTTAAGTCCAATATACATTAAGGAATTTAAGTGTAATAATTAAAAATAGCAACAGGTGGTATAATTTCCAAACCAATAAAAAAATAACTAATTTGACAAAAATTTAAACAGGAAGTTTTTTGAAAATATCAAGGCACTGAATGGTTGTTCTCCCTTAATATTGTAGTAATTTTTATATATTAAATATTCCTATATTCATGAGATAATTATATTTGATCATTGTCATATATTTTATACTCATCTCTATTCAAAAGTGAGAATAACCTATATTTTTTATTCAACTACTTCTCTAATTTACTATCAAAATTTTACTGACCTCAAAAAATAGTTGGGAGCTTACTTCTCTTTTTATGATATTGGGGATATACAAGTCTTGAGTAAAATTGTATTGAATTGCTAAAGTCTCTTAGCAATGTTTTGAATAGAACAAAACTTCTTTAATCTGATAAAAATATTTAACAAAAATGTATACTGAATATTATACCTATCAGAGAAACATTCTGGATAAGAACAAGACAAAAATACTATCTATTCTTGCTCATATTAAGCATTGTATTTGAAGTCTTATTGCAATAAGAGAATAAAAAGATTGATTGACACATATTGTTAGCAAATTATGAGTGTCTATACAGAAAATACAAGACTTGACAAACTATGAGAATTTATCAATAAGGCAAGCAATACTGCTTGCTTCGTCAACAGTATCAAAACATCCAAAGTAGTCCCAGCAAGGAATAATTAGAAAATGTAATTTCAAAAATATATTATTTATGCTAGCAAGAAACATTCTTAGTTACCTAAGAATAAATCCAACAAAAGTTGTGGGTAAAACTTTTAGGAAGAAAATAATAAATTTAATGAAATGAAAAGAGACACAAATGCATGGAAAACCATATGTTTCTGGATGAATAGATTTGGTATCATAAATTATTCTCTAATTAATATTTGTATTCAATATGAATAAAGTCAAAGTTTAAGCAGAATTTTTCAGGGAAATTGATAATCTGCCAGTGGATCTTAGCTTGCTGGGCTCCGTGGTGGTGGGATCCACTGAGCTAGATCACTTGGCTCCCTGGCTTCAGCCCCATTTCCAGGGAGTGAACGGTTCTGTCTCACTGGCATTCCAGGTGCCACTGGGGTATGAAAAAAAAAACTGCAGCTAGCTACCCAAATGGCCACTCAGTTTTGTGCTTGAAATTCCAGGCCCTGGTGGTGTTGGCACCCAGTGGAATCTCCGGTCTGTGGGTTGCAAAGACTGTGGGAAAAGCATAGTGTCTGTGCCAGAGTGCACCATTCCTCACGGCACAGTCCCTCACAGCTTCCCTTGGCTAGGCTAGGGAGTTCCCTGACCCCCTGTGCTTCCTGGGTGAGGCGATGCCCCACCCTGCTTTAGCTTGCCTTCCATGGGCTGCACCCACTGTCTAACCAGTCCCAGTGAGATGAGCTGGGTACTTCAGTTGGAAATGCAGAAATCACCCACCTTCTGTGTTGATCTCACTAGGAGCTGCAGACTGGAGCTGTTCCTATTCGGCCATCTTGCCAGCCACCCCCCAAAAACCTTTTATCTATAAAAACTGAGAAAAAAGCAGGCCCTTTAGCAGAAATCATCTTCAGTTTTCAAAAGTCCATTGCATACTCCTGGCACCTCAAATCAGTCTCTATTTACTGAGTCTCTTCATCTATAGAGAAATTAGGGTAAAGAGGGCTGCAACTCCTGTTAGGAAAATATGCAAATGTATCCTGCCAACATCTAAGAAATACTGGAAGACCTGAATTTTGCATGCAAGACGTGAATTTTGCATACATTCTTTACCTCTTTTAAGGCAGGGATTCTAAATTACCCTTCTTCTTTTGGCTACCACTTTGTCAAGCAGCTCTGTTTTGGCCAATTCTTGTCCAATATTCATGATAAAGATTCACCCTGTGGGTCTAGATGAGACTTCACATCCTAAGGTACATGGATTGATGAGATGGCCTTACTAACTGAAATAAGATTTTTCACAATTTATACATCATAAGTGGCATTAATTGAACTCAAAAAAGAAATCAAGGGGATTCATGAGTAGATTTATAAATTTTCTTCTTTCTGCATTTAAATTATACTGGCATTTTAATTGCATTGTAATTGCACTTTAATTGCATGTATTTGTATAAATTAAAAAATAATTAGAGCTCTGCAGCTCAATGGAAAACTAATTTATGCATATAGACCTTTAAAGATGTACACTTGGAGACTGATTTTATAGTTCTTACTATGTTAGGCACTTTAAAATTGTCCTCATGGAAAGGTGTAGACCTATCTAGATTGATGGCCTTCACACTCCTTTCTGGGACTGAGATAGCAAGACAGGCAGAGCTGGAGCCGGAATGGAGAGCATTGCTTGGTATGCATGGGACTCCTGGCTTGCATAGTCTTTTAAATATTAAAATTTCTTTGATATCTATACATATTTTCTAGTTTAGCCCTGGGAAGTTTCTTGGCTCTGATTGCATGTGGGTGGAAAGGATAGAGGATGAGTCGCTACATTAGGGCAACCAATGAAAAGTATTTCTGACCCAGGTTATTATGGCAGAGTGTATGTGTATGTAGGGGCCATTCATTCAACAAACATTTATTGAATGACTACTGGGTGTCTGGCACCTCTGAGATATGGCCCCACCCTGTTTCATAGGCCATTTACTCAAGCTATTTGAATTTTCCAGCCTTCATTTTTAAGCGTTTAAATTTTTTTTAGAGACAGAATCTTGCTATGTTGCCCAGGATGATCTTAAATTCCTGGCCTCAAGCAATCTTCCTGCCTCAGCCTCCCAAAGTACTGGGATTATAGGCATGAGTCACCACACTCAGCCCATTCTTCATTGCTGTCTCCTCACTCACTATCTTCTTAGCTTTCATGGGAAAACTGAGCATCATATAACCTTGGCATACTGTGGATTGGGCTCGCCTATATCCTGATTCTCTAATTCTTCAGAATATGCTCTTCCCTTCGTCTACCCATTATTCCAGACAGTGCTTAGTGGCAGGTTTACTGTTTAAAAATTGCATTTTTATCTTTTTGGAAAGGAAAAAGTTAAGAAGCTTTGTTTCTAAGAGTGTACTACTCCCTTGTCTTGAGATTGTGGCATTAAAGACTTTTGCAAGCAAGAGGATCCAGCGTAAGTTTTCTGTCCTCTCTTAACCCAGGGCCTGTGCTGGAGCTATTACCTCTGCCTGCCGTTCTGGGTACTCCTTCTACACACATGGCCTTCATTCTATCCCTCCCCAGAAAACATCCTGGGTGCCCCATGTGGAATTACCCATTCCTTCTCTCTTGCTCGTATAGTACATTCTGCATCCTTCTCGTTTGTAATCTAAGAATTATATTCTGTGTATTCCCAGGCATTGGGGACCATGTCTTATTTATTTTTGAACCACCTGAATGCCCCAAATGTGAAACTTTTTCTCTTTTTTTTTGAAATGCAGTCTAGTCTCACTTTGTCACCCAGGTTTGAGTATAGTGGCGTGATCTTGGTTTACTGCAACCTCCATCTCCTGGGTTCAAGCAATTTTCCTGCCTCAGCCTCCTGAGTATCTGGTATTACAGGCACCCGCCAACATGCCCAGCTAATTTTTGTATTGTTAGTAGAGACAGGGTTTCACCATGTTGGCCAGGCTGGTCTCAAACTCCTGACCTCAGGTGATCTGCTTGCCTCGGCCTCCTAAGGTGCTTGGATTACTGACATGAGCCACCATGTCTCTTACAGATATAACCCAAGTCTGGGATTCAAAGGGCAAATAATTTTGTATGTGTGTGTGTGTGTGCATAGATGTGTGTGTGTATGTTGATCAATTACAATTTTCTATTAAAATCCTCAAGAATTGTTTTTATTGCATGAAAACACATTCAGCATTCTCAGGGGAATTTTTAGGCTCTGCTCTGGGTTATGGCTGGATTCTCTGGCCTTATTCTTTTATAAAGGTGCTTTTTGCAAAAGGCAACTCATCAGGTGTTAAATCATTTTGCAGGCAGGTAGTGTTCCAGGCTTTGGAAGCAGAGCCCTCTCTAAGAGGCATATGATGGAGAAAGAAATGGAGAGAACATATATCTCCTCTGGGTATTATCTTTAGTGCATCCTGGAGAGAAGAATATCCAAGAAGGAATACTTTTCATTCAAACCAGGCAAAATTTATACAAGAGTCTTCTGTCCATTGCAAACACCTAGTCAGAGTAGAGTGGCCTCTAGGCTCCTGCCAATTAGACCTTGGACTGGGCCTTATTTAGACACAGTTCCTGAGTTCCAGGAAATACAGCACTTACCTTTGGCTTAGCCAAATACAGGAGTTAAAGTAGTGCCAGCTGTTGTTACAAATATTAATAGATCCCACAATGCATACTATCTCAGATGTAAGAAAAGTTTATTTATCGCTAAGGTAGCAGTCCAAAGCAGAGGTTCCTTGTTGTTGGGTGTCTCTTTTATGAAATGATTCTGGCTCCGGCTTCCCCCATCCTGTGGCTCTGTCAACTGCTAGGGGTTGGCATCTTCTGCATCCAACCAGTCAATGGGAAAGAGGGAGTGATGGTACAAGAATTGCTTAAAAGCCTTTGACCAGAAACGACACACATCATTTCTGTTCACATTATATTGTCTCTAGATGCAAGAGGGTTAGGAAAGCAGTCCTTGATTGGGCAGCTGCTTCCCAGCTGCCAGAGACAGCTCACAACTCTGTATCATAGCAGAGGGAGTCTGAATTTTGGGTTTGATTAGCCACCAAGGTTGCTTTGCCACTTTTCTTGCATCATTTATCATGCAGTGGCCCAGATGCCCATCTTGCATCAAATGGTTTTCTGCTGCTCACTGCAGACCACTGATCTCAGTGCTGTTGAAACACAGAAGCAATCTTTGCTTCCCATTAGATAATTGGTAGGCGTCCATAGCATGCTCCTGAAACAAGGGAGTTACTTGACTTCCCTAACAGACTGTGGCTCATCTGTTCCACTGCCATGTGCTCAGACCCTTTATGAGAAGAGGAGCATGCAGATGAGCAGGTGCAGGAGCCAGGGAGAGTGCTTTTGGGCTCTGGCCCCACGGTAGTGTCTAGGGGTGGGTGCCTGTGACTCCCAAAGCCCCAGTGGGTGTGTTACAGTGCCCTTTTAGCTCTGCCATCCACATATGGCTTAAGTGTTAACCAGCTCAGTGCCCTTTTGGTACCCAGGTTCTTGTCTGGTGTCCAGGAAGAATCAGGTCACACCAACAAATTGAAGGATGGTAAATGTAGGAGATTTTATTGCTCAAATCAGTCTCCTCCAAAACTTGGGGGTTGGGGTTTTTAAGGATAATTTGGTGGGGAGGGGGGTCTGAAAGTGAGGAGTGCTGATTGGTCGGGTGGGAAGTGAAATCATAAAGAAGTCAAAGCTGTCCTCTAGTGCTGCATCAGTTCCTGGGTGGGGGCCACAAGACCAGATGAGCCAGTTTATTGATCTGGGTGGTGCAGCTGATCCATCAAGTGCAGAGTCTGAAAAATATCTCAAGCACTGATCTTAGGTTTTACAACAGTGATGTTATCCCCAGGAGCAATTTGGGGAGGTTCATAATCTTGCAGCCTCCAGCTGCTTGACTCCTAAAGCATAATTTCTAATCTTGTGGCTCATTTGTTAGTCCTGCAAAGGCAGTCTAGTCCCCTGGCTAGAAGGGGGTTTATTTTTCAGAAAGGGGTGTTATCATCTTTGTTTCAAAGTTAACTGTAAACTAAGTTCTTCTCAAACTTAGTTTGGCTATGCCTAGGAATAAACAAGGCCAATTTGGAGGTTAAAAGCAAGATGGAGTCGGTTAGGTCATAATTGTCTCAGTTATGAATTTTGCAGAGGTTCATTAGGCCCCTGACCCTGATCTCTTTCTGCTTGGTATCTTCAGGTATTCTCTTTTACAGCTGTTGGACGTCACAGCTTATAGTCTATCTTGGAGTTAAAAACATGTTTTATTTGATTGAATTTCAAGGTTTTCTTGCAAAAGGGAAGTGTTACATGTTACAGAAAAGAAAGCATTTCATAAGAATTTTACTGAGCAAGTACCATGTACTGTGTACCATGAAAGGAACTTTGAGAAACAGGAAGGCACATTCATTATGGTCTCTGCTTAGCAAGAACTGCTAATCACCCAGGAAATAAAAAATAGTACAGTGAGTAACAAGGCACTAGGATATAAACCAGAAATTAGCTGAATTGAGGGGAGATATCTTTGTTAAGTGTCCTTGCTGACAGTCTTCCTTGCCATCTTTCATTTGATAAAATACAAAACTAAGGCTGCATTTTGCTTACCCTTTCCAAGACCGGTTATTTGAGTTTTAAAAAGAGAAAATTTTAAACTGTTGTTGTTACTTTATCGTTTAAAAAGAGTGTTCATTTTTTCCAAATCTTAGAAATTGTACCCACATTTAATTTGGACTTAAAATTTTTCTAGGATTAGAAATATTTATGTAATTCTTGCTCATTGTAAAGATATAAACAGCATTAACACATTTAGAGTGAAAGCAAGTTTTTCTTCTATGTACCTCAGACTAGAATGCAGCCACTGTTACCAGTGACTCCTCCACTTCCAGAGGCATTCTGTGAGCCTACACGCTGGGCATGTCACTGTTTTTCTTCCAACTTCTTCCTTTCTGTTTGTTAAACCAGTAGTTCTCAAGTTTTATTCTACAAAACAAACACTAGAGAAATTTCTTAGAAATGCAGGTTTCTTAGTACTTTTCCCAGAAATTCTGATTCAGTGGGCCTGGGTGAGTTCCAGGAATAATCTATCTGTGTGAGTGACTGACCAGGTGATGCTAAAGCACACACCCTACTTGGAGACACTCTTTTGGAAAATAATTAGGGTCTCACTGCACTGATGATGAATCTGGTTGAGATATAGGAATCTCTCATAATGCTGTGTCTACTTTTCCAATCTTTGACCTTTACCGGGGCCACCTTCCCTTTGGTCTCCATGGTGACGCACAGAGGTCTTCCACATGTAATTAGTCGAAGGATCTTGATTTGTTCCATCACCTTTCACTGACCATTCCAGTGCTGTGCTGGAGTGTTATTAGCAAGGCTGAGAAAACTCAATGTGTTTTCTTTCTTCCTCCACTCGTATGATTCTAATTAACATTGATTTTCTTATATCTCTGAGGAGTAAGTAACAGTCGCAAAACTGCAGACTTTTGAGAGATGACAGTAACTTAGACATTGTTTCAACCAGTCTTTAGATGAAGAAACTGAGGCCCAGAGAAGTTAAGAAACTTTCCCAAGATCACAAGATAAATTAATGGCAGAGTTGACTAGAAACTTGGTTTACTAATTCTACATCTGGTGCTTTTCTTCTTATTTTAGTGGCAGCTAAAATCTCAGGGTCCCTGAACATTATTCAGACGGTTCACCTGCCACCTTGAAATACGTCCTCCGTTCCATGTCTCCCCAGATCTCTCGTGGGCCACACCAGCTCTGGTTGGTCATCTTGCTCAGTGCAGTGATGGAGTGAATTATTGCTGCATTCTTGAATGTAGCAAAACTCATCTACTTGAACCTCAGGTCACCAAATAAAGCAATTTTGAACTGAAGGGGTTGTGGATACTTAAGTCTCTGTAGGAACACAGGCGCTCACAATTCTTATTCTCAGCTTCCTCAAACAAAGGCCTAAGGAACAGTCCTCATTACTTTTCAGAGGTTGGGGGAGGGTTAAGGTCAGGAAAAGGTTGCTGAGTTTACAGTCTCATCCTGTTTCCCTCTTCCTATTGACGAGTCATCAGGATGGTTTATAGATTACTGCCTTACTTTAAGGTCTATTTGTTGATGTTTGGAGACATTTATCCAATCTCAAGAAACTCGAGGGACCTGATTTCAACTTTAAATTATATATTATCTATATTTGGAATGGAACGGGCAATTTTTATGGGAAAAAAACTATCCGTCAGGCCAAGGAAGAGGAGGGCTTTGATTTACTGTGTTGAAATCATCATTGATTTAAAAATGTTAAAATTCCTATGAATTTAATATTTTAACCTGAATATGATTCATAACAACCCCCCTTTCCAAATTGTATTCTTCTATTTTTTTTTAATCTTTGGTGAAATACTAACTTACTGTACCATGCATTGATAATGTCCCCAGAGGTTAGCCGGGAGAAATATCACCGTGTCCTTGGAGAGCTTGTCTGTCCTGATGCGAACAAAGATTCTACGGAAAAAAAGGTTCAGTTCCTGAAATAATTACAGTAACTTCAGAAAGGAAATTAAGTATCTATTGAAAGATATATTTAGTAGAATAGTGACTTCTACATATTTAAAATTTAGATACTATATTCAGGAAAAGGAAATTTACCAGGGTTTTTGGATACAAATGATGAGAAACTAGTATTTGTAAGCCTGTAAGCACAATATAGTTTTGTGCTTATGTAATTAGAGCTGTTGGTGAATCACTCTAATGTCACAACTGATAGCCATAGTCCTTCAAAGGCGTATGCACATTAAGCCTGATGATAGGTACAGACATGAAGACAACGTAGTTCATTTTATCTATTGTAACACGTAGCAGTAAACTAGCTTCCCTTTAACTTGGGCTATGAAATTATGCTATTTGGTTTATGTGCATTATTCTTGGAATTCTGCATTCCTGAGAAAAGGAATGTCAAAGGTTGTGTTAGCTGTGCAGTGAGGCAGCACAGCATGTCCAGGCACTTACTCAGGTTGAAACCCGGCTACACACATCTGCTGTCATTACCCTATGCATCTGTGCTGATAATTTTTAAACACCAAAACTGTACATTGCTATTTTTAGTCTACTTATTTTCTGTTGAGGGTGATGGTCATTATTCTGACATTTTGTTGCCTTTATACCCATCCTCTGCTCCCCCCACATCAAAATAGATGTTTTCCTACCTACTACACAATCTTGCTGGGCTCAATTTGCATTTGGTTCTCTGGGGAGAGTTAATAATTTTATTTTCAAAAGGTCACTTGCTGACACACAACCTATAAAATAGTTAGCTACCCCAGATTCTTTTCACTCATTCCTCAAATACTCGATTGAGTTTGGTCTTTTTAATTCACTACTGTAAGTCCATTGCCTCTAGGAATTTCAATATTGCATTACAGCATAACAAACTATCCAATATCACTAATGGCCTATTTAGGAATGAAATGCTTTTTTTTCCCTGGTTTTAAGCAATTTCTAATTTTGAAGGGGATCAGACGCCATCTACAAAGATAGAGTTAATAGCTCCCTGAAGGAACACATCACTAGCCAGGTCATAAAAATCATGCATGCTTTGCCCTTTCAGCCATAAGGCAAGAGGAAAACAAATACATCTATTTTCCCTCTGCATTACTTTTGTGGTCTGAAGATATTTGAAAAATTATAGCCATTATGTTACTATTATTATTATTATTGCTATTTTTTACAATATATCTGAAATATGGATTTTTATTCATGTTTATCTATTTATATCTGGTATTTATCTGTTAATGTCCTTTCCTCAAGAATTTACTCTCTAAGATGTCTTCTTTCAAAATCTTATCCCAAACAGAATGCAAGTGCTGGGATGGATATAGTAATATATACCATCTGAGAATTTGCCAGGCAAAACTGTTAACTGGAAAATTCAGGCAAAAGAACTAGTTAGTGAGAGAAGAAATTACTCAACATATTTATTTTGCCTGCTGACATCGATCAGATTTGTGGGATAATAGCTTTAATTCCTTGTGATCAAACACACCAATCCTCCCCGATTTCTGTATTGCAAATGTGCCCCAGTTTAAGTAAGACAAAATCAATCTAAACACGGTGCATTTGCTTTGTCATTTTAAATGGTACTTGGATAATGAGCACCTCAGGGATGGATGGGAGAGAACACAGCATTAAGGAGGAAAGAGGAGTGGGTGGGCTAAGGGCAGGGTTTTTGATCCAACCCAGAAAGTAGAAGGAGGGAAGACACTGGGAAAACATATTCAAAAAGAGAGCCAGACAGTGAGGGGCAGAAGACTCAATAGAACTGGACTTAAAGTGGGGAGGAGGAAAGATGTCATAAAGGTGTTTAGGAAGCTCTCCCTCTGGGGCTGCAGGCACAGGGAGAGGTGTCTATTATTAGGTGGCTGCAGGGAAGCACCTTGGATTCAAATCCAATCTTCACCTGAAACCCAGGCAGATTTGGAAAGGATTTAATTGTTCTTAAGAGGAAAGGAACTAGTGTTTTTTGAGCTCTTCCAAATGGGCCTGGCCCTCCACAGATGTTATCTCATTTAATTCCACACAGCATCCTTACGAAGTAAATTACAATAATAATAGCTAACATCTTTCACATGCTTAGTATGTGCCTGGCACAACACACTAAGTGCTTGCTTTGCATTGCGTCTTCCTAACAGCCCTTTGTAATTAAGGAAACAATTTGAAGATGGGGGTAATTTACTTAAGGAATTTAAATCCAAATATGTTTTGATCCAGGAGCTGGAATTGACATCCAAATGTGTTTGATCCAAAGCCCAGACTTTCTGGTATACCATGATGCTTCCTCAGTGAGTGTAAAAACCAACTGAGATGGATAGAGAGCCAGGTTAAGTGTCAATTTGTGACAAATTGTATCTGGTGGGTGAGCTGAGTACCTGCCCTTTACTTGGATAGGCCACGCCTTTTTCTGAATCTCTCACAATGAAGTCAAGATTATGGGCAAAAGAAGTTTTTAGGGTGAGGATTTCCATGACTTAGGCAGGAGCAAGAACAACAAGTGGAAATATAGCCAGGGCCATCTCTAGGTTACCATCTGGTGATACATAACCAAACACACAAAAACAAAAGACTACAGGCCCTCAAGTCTTTGAGCTGTGGTGATGAAAGGAATCTCAGGAGAATATGAGAAGGCATGATCAGATAGTAACTTTGAAAACTGTTATCTCATTCAGCATCCCACACTGCCCCTGGACTTCACAACTGCCACTTAAAGAGGAGATAATTCTGCTTTGTGACTGTCTCTGAATGTGAGGAGAGAAGGTCTTCCTTGAGAATGTCTTTCTCTTGAACTCGAAGGTGGATCTGCTCTCCCCACAGCCTCCACAGGCTACTGCAGCAGTATTTGGAGATACGGCCTCCAAATACTGCTGGAGGAAAGGTCAAAGAAGCCAAAAACCAGAGGATCAGTAGCTATAGCAACACCATCCTCTTCCCCACCATAGATGCCTGTGGGATTAAGAAAAACTTTCATTACTGGATTTTCTTGGCTTCTGATGATCCTGGATGTGGTTGTGGTGTGTCTGAGTGTGATTATTTTGAAATTTGAGGTTTAGAACCAGCTACCACCAAGTATGCTCAGTGGGTGGCATTGCCTGTGCTCTTTCAGATATAAATGGGAGATGTGAGCTCAGAAAGAAGCTTTTGTATCTAAAATGTAGTTTATGATTAAATTATAATTTTTATAAATGAACCTTAGTATCATTAAGCTGTATTATCTCATGGCTTTCAGCTAGAATTTTGTGATGTGCTATTAAAAAATAAAACCCCCGCCATATACGAAGTCTACAAAATGAACTCGCTAAATTCTGAACTCCAAACAACTTTTTTTCCCTTCAAAATGCCCCAAACTTCATGCTATACTTTTAATTTATGATAAAGACTTTATTATATGCTATGATGGAAAGAAGAGAGTGGCTTATGAGTTAAGACTTCTGGTTATCTGAGCTTCAATTCAAGTTAGTTTCCCAAGCTACAAGCTGTACCTGATGCCCTGTCTGCTACATGAGGTACAAAACTACAAGTGCCCCCTGAGGAATTATTTACAACTAAGGAGTTTCAACAACTCCTTGGGAGAGAGCGCATAAGAAGAGGACATAAAAATCATCTCCCATTTCAAAGTGAGTGTTGAAAAACCAAAACACTCTAAAACACATCCTGAAACCATGCAAGAAAATAAAGTTCCAACTCAGAAATAATTAGGATGGAAAATAAACATGTCCCGGCTAAAGCAAATGGCTGGGTTGGCCGAGGAGGGGAGTGAATAGCTATCCAGCTGTTAGACGTGTTTAGGAAAATGTGATACAGTAGGACTATGCCCTTGAAGCTGGGCCAGACTCTAGGTTCTTAAGTAGAGATTGTCTCCTGTGGCATAATTTTTTGATTAGGATTCAAAAATGGAGCAAAATTTTATTTTGGAGGACAAAAGAGAAACCAGCCCCTAGAATTATCCATGTGGTAAAGTGTCAGATACCATGGCTTAGACAATAACAGGAATTTTCTGTTTTGCCACTTTCAGACTTAATTTTCTTCTTCTTTTGAATCAGGAGGAATTACAAAAACCTTTTATATCAGATTTGCAAATACCAATAAATTACCCACCCTTACTTTTTTCTTTATCAGCTTGCCCTTTTGACAGGTTGCACAAAGTAAAATGAATAAATTCAGCACATTTTCCTGTTCACCAAGCATAAATTATTACTAACTGTGGTGAGAGGCTATTTGAAAAGCTGTTTTATTTGAGAGAGGAGGCCTCTTTTATCTATAAATGATTCTGTTTGAAATCAAAGTAGATATTGTCTTATCTTTGCGACCTCAGGAAACTGAACTGTGATGTCATATTTCCATTCTAAAGAGGGCAATGAGAGGATGCAGGCATAAGCTGAATAAACTCGACTAATCTATTCCTGTTCTTGGTTCAGATTCCCAATCTTTGAAATACTAGGAGAATTACCATAGCATTAGTATGTGATATGACACCATTGCATGTTATCTGGGGTGTGTTATAACTGGCAGGCTTCAGCTCTGGTGGAGGGATTGGACTTAGGGGTGAACTCAAATCCCTTCCAAGCGAAATGCATTACATGTCTCTCATACGATGGCCCTTTAGTAATGGGCTGTTGCTCTGTAATTTTTGCCGGTCTTTCAGCTTTTATGCATTAAGTCATGATTTCTGTCAGAGAAGCTCTGTGATTCTCACATCCGAAAGCGTTGTAGCAATTTGATGAAGTATGAGTTTGAAGTAGCACTGACAAAATATATATCTACCAAATGATTATAGCTTTTATTCAATGACAAACAGCATGGAAATTCATAGATAGTTTTTATGCAGTAGCACATTTATTCCGTCCTCATTTCATTTGATGCCTGTCTTCTGCCTTTTGACATAATAAATTGGGCATCGAACCATGAAGCTGGCATTTAGCATTAACATGTTATATTGTACCGCTTACCATTTTGCTATTTCCTTGATTGATTTTTCTTTCTTTCTTTTAATTTATTTATTTTTTATTTTGGAGGAGTGAAATGATTTCAGGCTCAGTGATTTCTGAAAATGAACGTTTTTAATAAAGCAGCTCTGGACTGTGACTGTAACTATTAGGGCACTGGCATTAAAGAGAAGAGATTGGACATTTTGAACCTTGTGTGGTAAGGCAAAAAATAACACTGAATCAAAGTGTCTTGGCTCTGAGCAGGGCTGACTCATAACCTTGGCTCTCCAATTCAGAAGGAAGCAGTGCTTTGGGGGTACTGAATCACCGGCCCAGGCGGCACGTGCGTGAAGTTGAGCAGTGAGACCAACTGCTCGACAAGCCATGTTGGTGGTTCTCTCAGCGAAGTGAAAAGCATGTGAAAATTACTCATTCTCATACGTTAGGCCTTAAAATAGTTTGCACTGTTGATGCGTTTATGAGAAATGTGCAACCAGTTTTCTTAGCTCACCTGGGTGATAGTTCAAATAACCAAAACCCTGTGTGGTAGAAACACATTTGAAATATAAAACTTGAGGGTCAACTTTGACTACTCTTCCTTTCCTGCCTGGAAAGAATTTCTTTAGTCACCTCATCTTTGTCCCTGAAATGCCTCTTATGGAAGCAATACCATGACCCTTGTTACTTCTCACCTCATCAATGTCATGGCCTTTAAAGGGCATGAAGGGGTTAGGATTCCTCAGTTGCAAGCAACAGAAACCAATTCTAGCTAATAAAATGGAATGACTGGGAGGACACAGAATCAGCAGGAGGATGGACAGTTGGTCTTGCCCAGAGGAACAGGGCACTCTGCAAGGCCAGGAAGCAGGAAGCATAGCATCTGCTTCATACAGGTTGAGTCTGGCTGGGGCCAGGACAACTGCGGTCATTTCTTCTGACTTTGTATCATTGGTTTATAGTGTCCAAATGACACTTTTTGTCCCTGAATGGAAAGAAGGAAAATCTGATCCTATGGCTTACTACACTCCAGGAATTATCATCCCTCTAAGACCACACAGGGTAGAAAGAGGTAATTATCAAAAAGGAAACTGGAGGGGCATTGGGAGGTGAAAAAGGAAGCTGGGTGACAATTGACCATGAGGAGACATTTTTCGTCCTCCAACTTTTCATCTCTCCAACTCAGTTCAATTCAACAAACATTAAGTTTCAACTCTGCACAAGACATTGTGTAGAAAAGAGGTTGTTTACACTTTGCTGCCAGTCATGTTGCATTTAATGGGGCCATGCACGCTTACAGCTTTTCATTGAGAAGTGGAGATGAAGGATTGCCACATCTGGCATTCCATCACTGAAGCTTTTAGTAGAGCTATGAGCCATGTGAGGCCTTTGAACTCTTTTACATTTCCCACCAGCTCCTCTCTGGTCTTCTTTCTCCTTCTAAGGCTCACTACTCCCTCTGCTTTCCTTTGTGTCTTAGCCTTACTCAAAGCTACCTGCCAAACAATATCACTAAGATGTTAGCTGGAAACAGGCATGAGGGATCTTATTGGGGTGCTAGAAATGTTCTAAATATGAATTATGGTCATGGTTACACAACTCAGTAGATTTACTAAATGCCAGTACATTTAAAACAGGTGAATTTTATGGCAAGCAAACTATATTTCAACAGTTGTTAAAAAGATGTTATGTGATGATCAAAGGCCAGAAAAGGCACTTGTTTGGTTAGAAAAGACTTTTAGAAGGGGAAGAGTAAATTTAGAGTGGTGGATTGATGACAGGAGTGTTTGACAAGCCAGCCTAGGGCACCAATGGTCCAGGGTTGCAGAAAACCAAAGCTCAGGAGCAGCCCAGCTAGTATCTGCCATCACTTTGCTTCAGGAACCTTGGGGCTCAATGGGTGCTCCCAAGGAGTACCCAGATACTGGTCCCTGAGCTGAGACTGGGCACCTCACTACAGTAGCTCCCCTAAAGACAGGCTGAGAGCAAGACTGCTGTTCCGTGACCTCCCTTTTCTTCCCAATTTCTCCCCATTCATGTTTGGAAGTTCAATTGATGGAAGTGGATGATATCATACAATTTAAATTTTATTATTATTCTGTATTTTTCTTTTTTTTTCTGTTAAATCTTATCCAAGTTTGGTGTCCTGATCTACAAAGGTAGGAACTCTTCCTATTTCTTTGGCATCTCCCACACCATCTACAGTTGTGTTAGGACCTTAAAAGTATCCTTCTATTCTCTGCTGGCCCCCCTAGATTTCACTGAGCTGTGATTTGTGGGAGGGGAATATTTATTGGCCTCTGTGCCATGTCTTAATGGAGGATGGAACTTCTGCTGTCTTCCCAAATACAGGTGTATTGGAATCAACCCTTCCTGACACTTCTCTAATTTCCCCCCTGCTCCTCCTCTTTGATGAATGAATGGCTAATGCAAATGGTCAAAGATTGATATTTCTTTTGGAAAATTATAAAAGGATAGGAGTATATTCCTCCACAGAGAATGGACATATGTCTATATCTCTAAAAAAAGAAAGAAAGAAAGAAAAAAAAAAGGTGGGCTCCACCTCTTCTTCCTTCATTGCCTACCTCATGTATCAGTTAAAAGGGCCATCTCTTCCTTGCTTTCTGCGCCAAAGCAGGCACTTCCTATAGTGATGATACTGATGAGGGGAGACAGGGATTTTCACTTTCTGTTCTAGCTTTTCTACCTACAACTAGGGGGCTACTCAGGTCTCCCCTTTTCTATCAGTCTATCTATCCTCAATTTGAGGTAGGAGATATGTAGCCAAACCTCATTCTCCAGTCTAGCAGTTCTCAGAAAGCTTAAACCTTGGGCAGAGGTGTATTTAGATAGTTGCTTAGTCCGTTATAAGGCCAGTATTTGGATTCTTGTTCGGATGTCCGTTTGGGCATGTCTGCTTTATTGGCCACAGCAATGGAAAGAAAGGAGAATGAGTGGAAGTTTGGGAGCCCAAACAGTACCTTAAACCCCTAACATAAGATAAGTCCAACAATTGGGTTAACCAGATTTTTGTGTAATTTTAGTTAAGACTGCCCTATATCTTAAGTAGTAATGGTCTGTGTGGACATGGGTGCATTCTGTATGTGTATGTGATAGAGTTTTTGTCTCCATGGCTATACAGAGCCGCAGTAGGGTGAGATTCTCAACTAGGTTATCAAAACTGTAGACCCTAAAGCCTGCATTGAGTTTAGGGTCAATTTGTTCAAGACTTACTAAGAAGCTTCTGAGTTTGGCTGGGGGCAGTGCTCATGCTTGTAATCCCAGCACTGCGGGAAAGCGAGGTGGGCAGATCTCCTGAGATCAGGAGTTTGAGGCCAGCCTGTTGAATATGGCAAAACTCCATCTTTACTAAAAATACAAAAAATTAGCTAGGCGTGGCGATGCAAACCTATAATCCCAGCTACTCAGTAGGCTGAGGCAGGAGAATCACTTGAATCTGGGAGGCAATTACAGTGAACCGAGATTGTGCCACTGCATTCCAGCCTGGGCGACAGAGTGATACTCCATCTAATAAATAATACTAATAAAAAAGAAGCTTCTGAGTTTGTATCCATCTTTATTATTTATCTCCCTCCAAATGCTCTTGGCCAGTCTCAGGCATTGTTGAGCTTGCACTTACCACGTGGCAAAGCCTACATTTGCAACATGTTCCACTTTCTGGTTTTCCTCCGAAACACATATTAGTGACATGTTAGCAGCATAGTGCTGGAAGAAAGTAGACCCTAAGTTAGTTACTATCCTTTTTAGAGGTGAAAGATGCATTTCAGCATACACCCTCATGAATATATCTGTATCTCAAAACCGGCATTTTGTCCCAAAGTTCACCCCCACAACACCTCCACACACCTAATTCTTCAAAATACAGCTGGTACCTCTCCAGCTTAGTGGTTTTGTGTCTCTCACTAATTATTCCCTATGGAAACATTTCCACCTTTCTCCCTTCCTGGTGGCAGCCACACAGAGAACTGAGATTGTTCAGCATTCCTGTGAGGGCCTCCTCAAGTCCGTGCCTGCTCCCCAACCCAGATGTTCCATGTGGAAAAGAGATGAAGAGTGGGGACAGAAAGGGGCCCCCAGTGTGCCTTTAAAGCAGGAAACACATTACTGGGTTTTCTTGGCTGCCTGGCTGAGTGAGCTGTTTATTTCTATGAATGAAACTCCATATTCATTGCAAAAGTATAACAACAACACCGAATAATAACATACTGTAAGACTGTGTCGTCTAAGGATGCCGGTGCTCAGCTCAGGCTTCTGTTTTTCTGATATCAAGTAGCAAAATGCACCCTCTCCTTTTTGCCCCCTTCTCCCATGGTGGTGAATGAGCTTTGAAACCTTTTTGATTCTGAATAAGCAACAGAATGAAAGGGCCTTCATTTAAAATGGGGAGGCTGAGCCAGCTTGCTTTCTCTCCAGCTTCCTCCGTGAGCTTAGCAGCCGACCTTTTGGCTCAGTGACGGGCCTGCTGGTTAAATGCAGCCACTGAACAATCACTTTACAGGATTTCCACCTTATTAAAAATCGAGTGTGGCCAACAGGGATTCCAGCACAAAGGTAATAAAAGAGCACCTAATAAAAACTTTAAAACGTGTTAAAACACACACATTCCAAGACTGGTAGGTAGAGTGATCTTTAACCTCCACTAACCCCTGAAGACTAGGATTCAAGAACCCGAGATAAAAAAATGAAACTAGAGCTACAGAATTGGAATTAGAGGACACTTTCAAACCCTAAACGTTCTTTTCTTTCCCCCTCAAAAAAATGGTTTCCTAAATGGTGGAACACTCATGCTGACTGCATTGTTTATACCTGATTTATACTTTCTGTATTTCAAAATGTGGGCACTAGTTGTATAAATCTGTAAAAAAAATGAAAACTTTTGAACATTTGATGACAAAACCATGTTCTCTAATTTTAATTAATGAATTAAGATTTACATGGAGAAAAATCAGAATGTCAACCTCTATAACCTTGGATGACATATATCTTAGGTCAGAGCACAGGCACAGTTTCTCTGTCACTATCCTCACCTACTAATAAAGAAAAAATATAAAAAGTAAATTTTCTGAGCACTTGCTGACATTGTCTTTTTGCTATTCCTCTTACTTTTTTCTTAGGTAACTTCAGAAAGGATCTGGTTTTAAATTTAATGGAACATGTAGATGTTCTCCAGTGCTGATGTATAAGTGATTTTTCTTCTTGTCATTCAGCTTGTACACGTTTGCATTTTCCTCTGGAAAAGCCATGCTGGTTTCCATCATAGGGAACACAGTGAGACCGTGAGTGCCGTATTTATTAGATTCATTTCTGAATGTGAGTAGAGTTAGAAAGAGGGCAATGCAGAGGATATGGAATTATCCTCTCGTTGGCCAGTGGTGACTAGCAGCTATAGCAGAACAGCTAGGAGTCAGATTCTAGATGCCAAGTTTTCCTTATAAGGTGGTAGGATGTGATGGGGAGGGCCTAGAACCAGCAGGCAGTTGATCCAGTTTGTTCTGCTTCTTCTGTTAACAACTTGTTTAGCTTTAGACAAGACATGACACACCTTTCTCCCTCAGCTTTGAGGGACATTTCATCTGCAAAATGGGTGCATATGTGTGTGTGGAGGGTAGGGGGCGGGTAGGTAATCTCTGAGCTCTGAGCTTTCACACTCTGATTATTTGATTATGGAATCAGAACAATTTGAAAGGCCCTCCTAGGATTTGCTACTTCATTACCTTGTGTTATAGCAATTTTACCAAAAGCACTCGGGATAAAGGCAACAAATCAATGCTAAAATAACTCATTTAGGGAGTGCTTTCTCTGTGGGCTTCCAACAAATGTAACTAGGATAAAGATCTTCAATCTTTTCTGTCCAGAGGATGGGGAAGAGGACTCCTCTTGCTGAAAAAAATAGATTGTGCCCTATAAATTATGCCCTAATAAAGGCAAGCGGCTGTGTGGGGTTTTACTCACCATTGTGCTCCGAATACTTAGCAAGGTACCTATAGGCACTGAATGAATATCTGTTGAATGAATGAATAAAGGAAACATTCATCAGGGTCTATGTGTGACTAAGGATTTTAAAGAGATATCTTATTTTTAATGGGGCAATTTCTCATGCCAGGAAAGCTCAATGAACACAATTTATAAGTGTGGGTAAGGCTTAGGGAAGGACAGAAAAAGGAAAGAAATTACACTGCTTTGAACAATAATATGGTTCTGCCTTTATTGTGAGTTAAGACTGAGTGGGGAAAATATTTCTCTTATGCACTGTTGGTTTAGAGCGTTAGACTTTCTGAGAATGCTGACCAACAGGGATAAGTGTATCTTCAGCTTACATCTTGAAGATGACTAAATCAAGAGTCTACATCCATCTAGTGTTCTGCTGCAGGACTTAAGTGTCAAAACCAGAACACACTCCTTGGGATGTGGAGTTGATAGGGACAGGAGGCAGAGAAATTCTGGGCAGAAAAGGGTGGGGCCCTCACCAGGGGGCCCCACCCTCAAGCTTGAAACAGTGGCCCAAAGTGAAAACTTTACATCCCTGTTTTCTCGCTTGAATGTTGTCTTTTCCAAAAGCACCCCTGGCCCTCCCTGCCTCCCATCCTGTATCCGCAGAACCCCCAGGCTCCACTGGCAGAGAGCAGAGAAGGGGAGAGAGGAGAAGAAGCTGAACGTTAGAGAATGTGATTTGATGTAGAGAGAACCAGCTTGACTTCAGAGAAATGGCTTGACAGAGAAATGACTTCTCTACCAGCTTGACTTCAGAGAAATTGCTTTGGAAGATCACCTTCCCGCTCCATCCCACTTTCAGCTCCCCTTCCCACTGACAGCCACTTTCATTGGCAATGAAATCCTCTGCATTTACCACCCTTCAATTCATTTATATGACCTAATTTTTCCTGGACATTGAACAAGAGCTCGAGTTCCATGGATGGGGGCTCTAAAGGCTGTCACACTGACCCTCTGCCATCACTGGAGGAGAGCAACTGCCTCATGGGAAAATGCAATGGGCCCACTGAGCTATTTAACACTTATGCTGCCTGCAGGTGACAAAGCTAAAAGAGCACTGTAACACATGCTGTCTGGGGCTTTGGGGGTTGTGGTTACTCCCCCCAGATGCTGTTGCAGGCCCACATGGAATTTTGCTCCTGCCAGCACCCCAGAGCGCTCCCTCCAGCTCCAGCACCCCCTCATCTGCATGCTTTCCCTCCCACAAAGGATTGAGAGCTGCAAGCTAAGTGAGGCCCACAAAGGGGTCAGGGCAAATTCCCTGTTTCAGTGCCAGGCCATTGTGATCTATTATCCTCAAGGCCTTTGGTTCTTATTCCAGACCAAGCATCTCAGACCTGGGAATTGTACTGCTGCAGAGGAGGTAGATATCATAAACGGAGAGGGTTTTCTCAAAAGGTAGTCAGAGAGGAGTGCAGGTTAGAAGGAAGTTGCTCTTGAAGGCATGAGGACATGGGACCAAAGTTAGGATCTGAGATTTTCTGAGATGGCTTTTATGAAGGATTTAACTTCTGGGGTATTTTTCTTTTGGAACATAAAAAATTTACATTTAGTGCAAGGTTTAAAACTTTCTTTCCTTTCTGTTGAAACTTCCCTGAATTATTTTAACCTTTTAAGAGATTCTGATAGTTTCACTTCTCTTGCGTTTTTAGGCACTTAAAAGAACTAGAAAATAATATATAAGTGTGTTTTTAATTTAGAGGGACCTGCCATACTTACTTTTATTTTTTGTCAAGGAAGCAGAATCCCACAAACTAAACTTAGGTACCCAGGAAGGTCCTGGGGAAGCCAAATATATGCAGCTGAGTCACTGCCCAAAGACCACCTCAGTTGGCCTTCATTATGATAATCCTTTTTCAAAATGAATGCCTTTAATTGGGCTCACCAAATTTTTGAGCATTTAACGTTTTCATCATGTAATCAATAGCATAGATGTGGAAAAAGCAGCTTGGCTTTGTCAAGGACCATGTTAGCTCAAATAGTTGGTATTACAATAGGACCATTATTATTTGCCCAGACAACCTTGAATGCTTCTTTGTGGTAATTGGTTAGTCAATTGGACAAGAATTATTAGCAACAAAGGCAGCACAGAGATATAAAGATCACACATTTGTTCTCATTTCCAGAGGAAATATTTTGGAAGACAGATTTCCTGGAGTGTCATTTTTCCCCTGGTCTCTAAATTAATTACCTACTCCTGAATTCTATGATCGCTGTTGCTGACTCATAGATCGTGATGACTCGGAAAGGAGTAGCTGCTAGTCTAGAAAACTCTGCTTTTGCCTAGTAAGCCAAAGACCATAGGATGCTGGAAGCTTTAAAGTGCCATTCAGGCAGGAAAATAAAATTTAAGTCAGGCCTAGACACTCACAGCTGGTTTTTCAGTCTGCAAAACCATTCTTCCATAATTACTGAAGCCAGAAGTTGTTTAAACTAGAAAAAAATTTAAATTTTTTCTTCATTTTTATTGTTGTTATTATTAAGATAGCTTTTTAGTCTTTTAGAAGATAATACAGCCACATCTCAGTAGGTTAATTTGGATAATTTTTTTTAAAGGGATGAATTACCACATTTTGTTTATAATTATAAGGACCAATGGCTGCTTCAGGCCCCTGTAAAGCCAAGAGTCCATTTGCTGAGAAATAGAAACAGAAAACTAAGCTGATTTGCCTGGAGAACTTCCACGGGCTAATGGTTTGAGAGAGGTTTTATCTCTCTAATGAGTGTAATATTAAAATTAGGTGGGTTCAAGAGTTTTTTTTTTGCGGTATTTGAACTAAATATATATAGACATCTGCAAATGCCAATCATATGACTTATGTGGGCACAATGAATTGTTTGTGCTAACACATATGCTGACAGCATTTGTTTTATGCACCTGCTTCTTCTCCAGTTCCAGTTTGCTTCGATCTTTTGATTTTGTTTTAATGTGCAGGCATCTGCTGGAGTGTAACCACTTATAGAGCATCTGGGCTTGTATGGGCTTTCAAACTGAATCCACATTTTAACAGTTTCTCACCTCTCTATCTGGATTAGAAAATAACTGACATCATTGTAAGCAATATTAATCATTCTTTCATATTCCAAAGTGTTTACATCTGCTTCTTGGTTATAATCCTCAATTTGGAGTTTGGCTCCTTGCTTTGTCTCAGGTTCCCCTGGGCCTTACAATAATGCTTATCATTTGCATAGCACTTTTAAAGCCCCTTTCAATTGTTAATTAATTAATTCATAAGATGTCCTTTCACAATCTCCATTTAATGCATAAATAAGCAAACTGAGCCAAACAGAGGTTAAATGACTAGGCCAGAATCATACGTGGGTTTGGCTAAGTCCTTTCATTAATTTTTAAAAAATTTCCAGGAAGGAAGACACATTTTAATTCAAGGGCTCACCAAAATTTGCAACTTCAACATCATCCTATAGGGTCTGTTCACGAGTTTGGATAATCTGGGGAAATACTTGCTTTGGTATAGTGTTAGGTCTTCCAGTGGAAATGAAATGTCCTGGGTAACTTCTTAAGATCATGGGACCTGCTACAATCTACAGGCTCAGGCCAAGCCTTTGAATTGGATGAGCTCTCCAAGCTTTTCTTAAAATTAAGCTGTTTTTTGATGTATTCTGAAATGTAAGAATTACTGCCCTGGAATGCAATATTGCTCTGAATAGTACAAATAAAAAATAAGATAGAAAAGGCTTTTCTTACTAAATGCCCAAGAAAAGCGTGCTTTTTCTGCTCCTTGTCACGCTTGGGATCTACCTTTAGCATCTGGTGTACTGCAAGACTTCAGTAAAGACCTGCTTACTTGGCTGTTACCCTGAGTTCAGAATAGCATCTAAGCTGGGAAGAAAATCTCCTGCTCTAGAAAAAGAATAAAGAAAAGATAGAAAACAGAGAGCTGGTTGAGAAGGTGTCTGTCTAGGGGAAATAGATGGGGGAGAAGGGGCAAGCCACCGGAGAGTAGTGATTACTTCTGAAATGGTCACTAGGTTTCCTGTACTCAAGTGCCGTGAAAGCAACTAAAGGGGATATTATCTCAGTTTCCTAGGGCCACTGTAACACATTACCATAAACAGGGGGTTTCAAGCAACAGAAACTGATTTTTTCACAGTTCTGGAGGCAAGAAGTCCAGAATCAAGATGTCAGCAGGGTTGGTTCTCTTTGGAGGCTCAGAGGGAGAATTTGTCCCATGCCTTTCTCCAAGCATCTGATGGCTGCTGGTCGCCATTGGTATTCCTTGGTTTGCACCTGCGTAACTGCAGTCTCTACCTGCATCTTCTCATGGCCACCTTCTCCCCGTGTCTTTGCGTCTCAAATGTCCCTCTTCTTTCTCTTTCAAAGACATTAGTCACTGAGTTTAGAGCTGCCACTAAATCTAGGATGATCTCATCTTTCTTAACCTTAATTATATTTGCAAAGACCTTATTTTCAAATAAAGTCTTACTCACCTGTCCTAGAGATTAGAACTTGCATATATCCTTTTGGACACACAATTCAACGCGCTATAGATATCATTTCTCCAACCTCGAGTCTGAGGAGAAGCTGAAATAGTGACTGGGGTCCAGTGCACACTTGGGTTTCCAGACGGAGATGGCCATTGAGTGTTTCTGGAGACAGCTGACACAGGCCTCCTTCAGCCTCTCTTAAACCAGCTCGAGGGAGGAGTTGCTCTGCAGCCCCAAAAGCCCCCACTGTTCTGGTGTCTATGGGAGAAAGTCTGCTTTCTGGGTGGCAGGGACAGCCTGCATGCCATGCATACAAGCAGGCAGACTTTCTCCTGGCCCTGATCCTAATGATGATTCCTTAGGCATCTGGGAGAGAAGGGTAGCTCTATAACTCCTGGGTTCATGAACATTGTAAATGGGAGATTTCTCTGCTCATGGTAATACACGGGAGACAAATTTGGGTACTCTAGCAGTGTCTTTGTGCTGACCCGATCCTCTTGTTCTCTCCCCAAACACCCCAAATTTTCTCTTTGGTGGTCTCCACAATCTTCTCACCACCTAAGTTAGCAATCTGATGCATCATCCTGGATGTTCTCTCTGTCTCACCTGTTACACCGAATCAGCCCCTGGATCATATTGATTCTCCAGCTTTCCATTTCCTCATCCAGCCTTTCCTTTTCATCCTCATCAGCTCTCTTCTCTTTCAGGTCACCATCACCACCTCCTGAACTACTAACCCAAGCTGCTTTTCTGGTTTGTGTTCCTCCAGTTAATTCTGCCTTCCAATCTTATCTGCTACTCTGCTGCGATATTGACACTTCTATCAATTTTTAGGTACTCTCCTACTTTAAATCTTCTACTGGTCTCTGTGACCAATAGCACCCAAACTCTCTAGCAGGCCACAAACCTCTTCATGATCTGATGCCTGACAGATGCAACTGGACTGCTGGGTCTGCTGTCAGTGGTACAGACATGACTTCTGCTGAAAGAACCTCTGGGTGCCACAATCCTGAGGTGGGTGCTCTGGTACATGGCAGACCTCTTCACCCAGCCCAGAGCTTACCAAACCCACACACCAAGATGCTACCAACCAATCAGCAATACTCAAGAGAGTTTATTTTTTAAATACAGAGTGTGGGCTCTTGGCTTTCAAAAACCTATCCTGTTTCTTCTTCTCCTGAAACCTTGTCTCCCAGAGCCTAGATAGACTCGGTGCTGGATTCAGTTTCCCCCTTGGCAGTAAAAATCTTTTCCCCTGAGTATTCAGTCATTGGCTGTCTAATTTTTAAACAAACAAACAAACAAACAAAACTCTACCTCTAAAGCTTCATATTTCCTCCATTTCCTCCAAAGTTCTCTGTGTTCTAACCATCCAAACTTCTAGAATTCCCTGAACAGCCATGCTTTGATCCCTCCATGCACTGTTTATCGTGTTTCCTCTTCTGGGAACGCCAAATACCCTGCGTTCACCTGACTATCCTTCCAGCTTCAGTGTTTGGTCTGTTGATTCTCTTAGGCAGGCCTGGGAGCTCTTTTTTTTGGCATTCCCACAGCAATCTAGTAAGTGATAATAGAACTTAGTGTACGTATCCAACCCCAAAATGGAGCTTTTAAAAGCGTGGGTCAACATCTTATTAGTGGGTGGTGAAGTCAATTTAAAAAGTAAAATAGAACACAAAGTATCAGAGTATATTGCATATAGTAAGAGTCTGGTATGTGAACTTTTGCTTCTGCTGGTGTTGCTGCTGGGTGGTGTGTGTGGGTGTGTGTGTGTGTGTGTGCGTGCATGTGCATATGTGTGTGTGTTTGGGGGTGTTTGTTATTGTGGGTGATGGGCACTAGACTGTGGGACACTTTAGTGCCAGGATCTTGCCTCAATCATCTTTGTATGCTTGGGGCTCAGCCCAGGGTTGGCACAGAGTTGACAGCAAATGTTGAGTGAATGGAAGAATCAGTACAAATGTGAGAATACTGTAAAAGGTCCTCAGCATGTTCTCAGGAGGCCAAGAAGAGTGATTGGCAAAACACTGAGGATTGCAAAACCCGTTTGCTAATCCTGCCTGTGTTTATAAATAATCAAAGCCAGAGGTTTGGAGTAAGTCAAGCCCATGTCTTCTGCAGATATGGACTCAGATTCAGCGAATACTTAGTTAGCATCTACTTCTTTGCCACATGCTGTCTTATTTAGTCTTCCAAAAAACTGCAGTCATGATTTTTCCTTTTTTGGTTCTGAAACCAAGGCACAGAGAGGGTTAAATGTTGCTTTAAGTAAGAACTGTGCTTGAATT
The DNA here is from genome assembly GCA_963573385.1 of Cacajao melanocephalus. Lineage (NCBI taxonomy): Eukaryota > Metazoa > Chordata > Mammalia > Primates > Pitheciidae > Cacajao > Cacajao melanocephalus. The sequence goes on along the minus strand of CAUYLG010031007.1, from coordinate 117,713 downwards.
TACATCTTTTCTCAGTTAGGTGAGTGTTCTTTTATGTAGGGAGATGTACAAGTCAAGAGCGTATCAGCTTCTGGGGGCCTGTGGAGGAGAGTTGGGGAGGACCAGGGCAGCACAGGACCCATGCTTGGTGACAGCTCAAAGGAAGCAGCCACACAGAGGAGAAAAACATTAGCATATATTTGTGACAAGGACTCGTAAGGCCTGTGAAGAAGTGATTTGAGTAGGCGCGTCAAAGGTCCATTAACCAAAAAGCAGAAGACACAACTCTCTACATGTGACAGGCAGTATTTGTCATATAGTTGTACTGTCACGGATGGGAGCCACCAGCAGCTGTTGTGTGCTGTGTGCACATTAACCACACAATCATGGAGATTGATCTGGGAGCCTAGTCCCCGCCCCGTTCCCCTGTCAGCCTTCACCTGTCTGCCCCCTCCTCCATCCTCCCTACTCCACTGTACACTCACCCCCGCCCTGGCCCACCTCCTCTTCTGTCTGGATGCCTTAGAGCAGATGTGGACAGAGCCATATGTTCCATCGCTCTGACTAATGCTGCTGTGCTTCTAGATTGGCTGAAGTTGGACTGTGACTAGTGTTTACTGTTATTATCACCAGGTCAGATAATGGTGATGGTTATTGATTTGCCCAGTGCAAACCTCTTTGTTTATTAGGAGCCTTGTACACAATGAAAGGAACACATTGAAAGACAAAAAATATTTGTATTTATTTATTGAAAATGGGCAGTTCAAGACCGTGTCCTTGGCTCTGTCCTGTTGAACATTTTCATCAGGGACTGGGATCAAGACTTAAAAGACCCGCTGATCAAATTTGCAGCTGGCACAAAGCTGGGCAGGATGGCTAATAGGCTAGATGAGAAGAGCAGATTTTAAAAAGATCTTGACAATTCGAACAAAAATCCAAAAACAATAGAAAAAAATTTAATAAGAAACTTAAGGTCCTGTACTTGGGTAAATAAAAATCTGCTTCAAAGGTATATAGGATAGGAGAAGAGACTTTTCGTCATAGCAGTTCTAGGGAAAACAACTAAGGACTTTTAGTAGATGTTGGCTCTCTCATGAGTTAATGAAAAAGGTGATGCAAATTAGGCTGTACGAATAAGGGCACAGTGTCCACCCCAGGCCCCTGCACAGATCCCCACATCTGCAGGACTCCGAGTGTCTGTCATGTTGAAGATAAAAATAAAAACATGTTATTGATTGATTGAAAAAAGTTTTAAGTTCTTCCTTAAAAATTATCAGAGGCCAGGCGTGGTGGCTCACACTTGTAATGCCAATGCTTTGGGATGCTGAGGTGAGTGAATTGCTTGAGGCCAGGAGTTTGAGACCAGCCTGGGCAATATGGTGAAACCGCATCTCTACAAAAAATACCAAACAAATTTAGCCAGGTTTTATGGCACACCTGTAGTCCCATCTACTTGGGAGGCTGAGATGGGAGGATCGCTTGGCCCCAAGAGGCTGAGGTTGTGGTAAACTGAGATTCCATCACTGAACTCCAGTCTGGGTGGCAGAGTGAGACCCTGTCTCAAAAAAAAAAAAAAAAAGAAAAGAAAAGAAAAAAGAATCAGAGTAACAAGAGTTAACCACAGCTAATAAAACATTATAGGTATATTAAAAAAAAATATTCTTCTAACATTCCCCCAAAACAAATAACCCATGTTAACTTCTTGGTGTGTATCCTTTCGTCCTGTTACTCATGCTGAGACAAACATATCAGAACAAAACCACATGGATATAAGATTTTTGTTGGGTTTTTTGTTTTTCATAAAGTGGACAAACCGATTTTCTCCAGCTTTCTTCACTTAAGAATACATCATTGATATCTCTCAAAAATTATTATGAAAATGCTTAATGTTCCAGAAATATGGATGTGGTATCATTTATTCATCCCTTAATCAATGTCACATTTGATTGATTAAGATATTGGCCAACAGGGCAGGGGGTGATGTTCAGGGCAGGGTGACAGAAGTGGAGCCAGAGCCATGACATAGAAAGAAGGACTGATGCCACCAGAGGTGTTAAACTGGGAGAATAAAAGGTGGTTGGATGAAGGGGAGGGATGGTTGCATTCATTAATTAATATTGGAGCTTTGCTCAGACTGGGGTTGAACAAGTTAGTAATCCTGTGGTTCATATTTGATTACTTCTGAGGACAAGTCGAGGGAAGGGGAGAGGACAAAGACTCTATTTCCTTCAGTAATTGGAGGGATGTGCAAAACAACAGCCTTTGGGTCACCAAGCGCGGCCCACCCTATCCCCAGAGAGCCGACGGGCTCTGTGGAACAACCTCCACAGTGAGCACATTATAAAAACACAGACGAAATAATAAAAATAATGACATTAAAAAGAAAAATTGTTGTAGAAACCAAACAAACCCAGACCTACAGCCGAGGCAGGCACCAGCCAGGATGTTGTTAGCATGCTTAGCAGAAATTTGATTTCGATGAATTTCATTGTCAGTATAACCGGGGCATGAATCACCCTCCTCCGCCCTTTCTCATCATTCTAATCCCAAGATTTAGAGAACATGGCATTAGAGAGACAAAGAGGTTCACAAACAGGATCAGCCAGGAGCCCCCTGGGCTCCAAAGCAGCTCTGGGCTCAACCAGGAGGCAGCTTTCCGCTGTTAAGGGCCTATAAATCTGAAGGCATTTGAACCCCTGCGGGATCTGAAGCCATCAACCTTGAGATCAGAGCCGTCACCTTCTCTGCTCCCAACCTCTTCCTCCCACCACAGTCCACCTGACTGAGGGGGTAGAAATGAGGTTTCTCACTAGAAGCAAGTTCTGGAAGAGCAGGGGCCTGGCCACACCAGTGCCGTAGCAAGCAGCTTGCACTGGCTTCCAGGGTTTGCATCGGTGTTGGCAAATGTTCCCTCCTGAGATGGCCAGGAAAAGCCACTGTCCTGCCAGACACAGAGATGCAGCACCAGTGTAGGATCCGGAGGATCCCACATGCAGCATTGGGGCTGATGCTGACAGCCTGGTGACTGGGGAATCCCCGATGGCCCTGAGACCATGCTCTCAGTTTTATTTTTAACTAACATGTACTTGATCCTTTGCCACATGCCGGGCACAGTGTGAGGAGCTTCCTGTGGATCATCTCCATCCATGTTCTCAGCTCTCTGTCAGTTACTGGTGCACACATGCTTTACACATGAGGAGACTGAGGCTCAGGGAGATGAAGTTACCTGGCTCAGGTCACTCAGCTAGCTTGAACTGAGGTCTGCCCAACTCCAGCATTTATACCCTTTCCATGAAGAGTTGATGATGCCTCCTGGCCATGAGGAGACACTATGGGGAAAAGCTGGCCTTCCTAAAGCCTCTGCTTTCTCTCATCTGATTACAAATCCAACCAATTTCATGTGTTCCAATTCAGAGTCCTCAACCTACCCTCATTTATCTACAGTTCGTCACAGCCCTCAAGACTGCCTAGGGGATGGGGGACCTGTTCTACTAATACCAGTGCTTCAGGCTGTTGCCACTCACACAGGTGACAGAAACAGGAACTGGAAGTCAGAATTAGAGAAATCCACAAAGCGCTGAGGTTGGCTGTCTCATGGTGGCGTTTTTCAGATACCAGGGCCCACTGATTTATTTCCCTCATGGAGAGGCAGTGAAAGACAGTAGGAATATAGTCATTAAACATGGATTCTGGAGTTGAGTGATCTGGGTTCAAGTCCCGGTTCTGGCTGTGACTTTGGGCAAGTTACTTAACCTTGTATAAAATAGGGCTAATAAAAAGATTACATGAGCTCTTGTATACAGAGTTGTCAGCTTAGTGCCTTGCACAAAGTGTGTGCTCAGTACATACTATCCATTGTGGATATTACATTGTCCCCAGGTACAGCAGGGACACTGTGGAAGCACTGTCATTAAGGCATGCGCTTGGAGTTCTTTTTCCTGTAGGGAGAACATGTTTCAGCTAACCTATCTCTGCTCACAAATCTGGCATCTTACAGGGAATCATTTGAGAACTGCGTGGCCTGGGTAAAAAGAGAGATTTCCAGAAGAAAATAATCCCAGGCTCAAAGAGAGCTGATTCACAGTATCGGTTCTGCTAGTCACCACTGGGGCCTTTGTGCAGTCATTCCATCTTCTGAGCTGTGACTGAAGGATTACGAGAGCCACCTTGGCTAGGTCATTGTCCACCTGAGATGAGGTCACTAATATAAAGCACCCAGAAGAATGTTTGAGTATTTGGCCCCCAGATGATGCATGGTGGTAATTGGTCACCTTCTGCCGTGGCCTAACCACCATTTCCCAGACCAGATCACTGGGGAGTGTCCTCCAGGCTTCTTCAAACCTGTTTCTTGTACTTGCTGAGAAGGACATGGCATCCTAAGGCACTCAGATGACCGCCCTTCCCAGAGAAAACTGAGCTCACACACAGAGAAGCCCAGTCATTAGAAGGGAATTCAGTCAATGAGCAGGACTAAAACTAGGTAGAGGAAATCCTTTCATTAAGTGTTTAAATGCCTTTTGAGATCCAAGTTTATATAGAAATCATAGAGGACTCCTTGTTATTCACTTCTATTTCACAAATATATGGCTAGCTGGTTCCTTTTCCTGACTGCTCCTTCTGGACCTTGGGGGATGGATGTGGGGTTTGAGGCCACGTGGTGGGGACCCTCTCATTGGCCTTATCCTGACATTAATAGGAATATGTGCACTCTGGCAGGCCAGGACTCCCTACCCAGGGCCTCAGAGTCCTCTGAAAATGGAAAATCTCCAAGGCCTTCTGATCACCAGGAGTCTGAACTTCCTTTTTTCCTTCTGCTGAAGATTCCCCTAAGGCACTGCTTATCTTGAGAATGTCCCTGAAACCCCCTACCTGCGACTCCCAGAGATTTTCCACTCCCTTTTCGGAGCCCTCACTCCATTGGAAGTACACTTCCTTGAAACTTCCGCAAAGCTTTCCTGGTCCTGTAAATTTATCTTCATGAACTCCCTGCAGCCTATGCAAACCTCAAAAGTGGGGATTATGTTTGTATTTAGTCCTGAGCTCCCAGCCTCCAGTTTATTGGCTAGCACATAGTAGGTGTTTACTTATGTTGAAGGAATGTCATGTTAAAGAGGGGGTACTTTAATCCACTGTAGTTCATCTATGCTCACCCATAACGTGGGGATAATAAGAGTACTTACCTACCTCATAGGGTTTTATGAGCACTAAATGAGACAACCCATTGTTAATGTTTAGCACAGTGTCTAGCACATAGTCATCATTCAGTGCATGCTAACCATTGTTATATAATACTATCAACATTCTGATTCCAATATTTCTGTCCCCATTTTAAAAACAGATAATTTGGATGGGCACAGTAGCCTGTAATCCCAGCACTTTGGGAGGCTGAGGTGGGTGGCTCACCTGAGGTCGGGAGTTTGAGAAGAGCCTGGGCCACATGGCAAACCCCCATCTCTACTAAAAATACAAAAAGTAGCTGGGCATGGTGGTGCATGCTTGTAATCCCAGCTACTTGGGAGGCTGAAGCATGAGAACCACTTGAACCCAGGAGGCGGAGGTTGCAGTAAGCTGAGATTGCACCATTGCACTCTAGCCTGGGCAACAGAGCAAGACTCTGTCTCAAAAATAAAATAAAAATAATAATATAAAAACAAAATATATTCCTCTGAGATACAGAGGAAATATGCTTGCCCTCAGGAGAAGCCAGAGGGCCAAGCACAGTGCCAAGAAAAATGTTAAAATCTTTATTTCCTGTTAAGATCCTTAAATACAGTACTTACAAGATTTATGCCTGAGGGCCTGTGGATTTCGACTTTGCTCAGACCTGCGTTTAAGCAGGAGCTCAGGCAAAAGGCAGATGGGGAGGGATTGTCTTCCTCAGTATTCTTCTAGCCTTTGAGGAAGAAATAAAAAGAATTCTGTAACGGCTTCCACGTATAAATTTTTGAGCCTGAGGCTCAAGAAAACAGAGCAGGGGAAGATATTCAGGAGGGAAATTATTTTACGCAAAGGTAACATTTGGCAGGTATCATCCTGTGCGAGAAATAAAGACTTCTTAAAGCAGAAGGCAAAGGCGCATGTTTCTGAAAATTTAGAAGTGTTATTTAGTGATCTAGATGAAGACTATATGGGAGGAGACATGAGAGGCCTCTGTACAGAATCATTCATGTAAATGTTAGCCCAGAAACCCAGCTGACTGACGCCATAATTCACCCTCGGGAAACCGCCGGAGAAGCTCATTGGATCATAGCTACAAGCCGACAGTTTTTGCTAGCGAATCAATACTGCTCTCTCTTTATCCACTTTATATCTTTGTGACTGCATCTAAGTTTTAATAAGCTTGTAATCAATGATTTTTATGATTTTATTATTTTAGTATAAATTTCCAGAAAGGCTAGTTCAAGTTAAGAAAAAAAAAATTCTGAGCATTTTCAGCTAGAGAGTGTTTAGGAATAATTACATGTATATTAAGCAATATTTTTCTTGTGAAGGTATATATTTTTCTCTCCTTCCCTCCTTTTCTTCCTACCTCCCTCCTGTTTTATTTCGGAGAGACTGCCATGGGTTTACCAAATACCCAAATAACGCTTTCTTGTTTTATCTGACCCATTTGTCTTGTACATGTATTTATTATGATATGAGCACGGAGACTTTTGCTTTCTTTCTTTTAAACATGTTTTTGGCTGTTTGGCGGATTGCATGGCTAAAGAATGCTTTGGCTAAGAATTCCTAAACACAGATTATGGCTTTAGGAAGAGATGTTTTTCCAGTGCCTCAGGTTCCTCATCTCCACTGCTGACGTGCAGTCAGGATGAACTGATTCACACCCCAGTCTAGACAGCTCCGTCACTCCGTGCATACGCTGTGAAAAGGCCTCTCCTTCCCTTTCTTCAGGCACTACTTGGCACTACTCAGGCACTTGGGAAGCAGTGACTCAGGAGACCAGCAGGTGGCACATGGGAACCAGACTATACACTTCCGTGGCCCAGGACAAAGAGATGGAGGAGGAAGGATTTCGTGCAAGGCCAGCTGGCTGACTTCCTCAGTGTTGGTGCATATTGAATACTGCCTATGAGGACTACAAAAATCTTCAAGGACTGCAGGACCTCAGTGATCAAAGACAGGGAGGCAGGGAGGAGGGCAAGACCAAGGTGACACTAAAGGACGGGGATCTTACAGTCTTTCAACCTCTGCTAATCCTCTCCCTTAACCTGGTTACCTTACCTCATAGGAGGGTTGTAAGCTGAAGGACATATTGTAGGTAAAGCAACAGGCCTGGTGAAGGAGCTGTCAACATTGGTAGCTGTTAAAATCATTATTATCTGGTTGGGTTGAAGACAATCCAGTGGTGTTAATTAGGCATTTTTGACTAATCTGGAGATTGTATGCAGGTGTTTCTGATTCATTCATCTGTTCATTTGTGTTTTCAACCAGTGAATATATATGGAGTAGGTTCTCTTCCCTTTGTGTGGCTTAAGTACATGAAGGTGCACAAGGCCCAGCTTCAGCTCTTCAGGAAAACAAATGAGCCACTTTAGTGAAATCAGTAGGAGGATGAGAGATAGGTTGTATGGAAAAGCCAACAATTAACCTGATAACCAATGCTCTAGGCAGAGTAGTTAGGTTTTGGGATGATGGTTTTGTTGGTAGGGAAGCTAGGACAGAAACATGAAGGAAAAAAGGACCCTTTGCAACTATTTACAAAGAAGGGGTATTTATAAACCAGAATACTTTCTAATTGTTAAAATAATCACTGTGCTCACATGCTCTATTTAACCTTCCTCTTTTAGCTGGATCTACTGTGGGACTTTTGTAGAAAGCAATACTTTGGGGGTAATTTAGCTACTTTGAAAAAAGAATATATACAATATATGAAGGGTTACTTTCACAGAGAACAATGCTCAGTTACTCCCTGTTCCAGAGTAGAATAGGAAAGGGGCTTTACCTAGAGCAAGAAAATAGAAAGGACTTTTTAACACTGAGAACTGTTAACTCCTGGTGAGTTATCCTCAGAAAATGTTGGCATTGTTTTGGTTGAAGGCCTTTCAGGAAGAAAAGATTAGCATCTATCTGGACGAGTTTAGATATGGGTCTCTTAGTGAAAAGGAATACACAAAAGTAATTTTTTTTTTTTTTTTGAGACAAAGTCTTGCTCTGTCACCCAGGCTGGAGTGCAATGGCACGATCTTGGCTCACTACAACCTCTGCCTCCTGGGTTTAAACAATTCTCCTGTCTCCACCTCCCGAGTAGCTGGGATTACAGGCATGCACTACCATGCCCAGCTAATTTTTTGTATTTTTAGTAGAGACGGAGTTTCCCATGTTGGCCAGGCTGGTCTCAAACTCCTGACCTTAGGTGATCCACCCACCTCAGCCTCCTAAAGTGCTGGGATTTCAGGCATGAGCCACCAGGCCTGGTCCACAAGAATGATTTTTAAAGGCCCTGTACATACTTATGATGAACAGAATCTGTATCTGTTCTAGAGAAAAGAAAGATATGTAATGACTTAATCACTGATTTTCAAATAAATGAAGGCCTATCAACTGGAAAGAGACTGTTAGGTAAAAGAGAGAGAACTAAAACAAGAGAGCTATCCTAGGAGGAAGCACCATTTTGATTCTAAAGACTGTGGGAGACTTTTGGGGTAAGTAATAAGAAACTATGGAATCTCTTAGTTTGGGGGAAATAGGTTCTCTTCCTCTTGTGTAAATGAGCACATTTTTGGTCATAATTTCAATATGTGCTTATTGGGTGAGTTGGGTGGGCTCTAAGATCTTCACGCTCTGGAAACTTCCCGGTGGTGGAGTAGACCTCATTTCTAAGTTGGCAAAGATGGTGAACATCTAAATGAAGCCTTTGGAATGATCTAGGCTCTTACAGTCTCACCACAGACTAAAACCCAAATTTCCACAAGTCATTTAGGAATAATGCATCCAGCTACAGGTGAAGTTCTAAGTGGAAATGGACCACCTTTGCCTTCGGTCTTTGCCAGCCTAAGACTAAAATGGTAGAAAATACCTGAGGCTTTTTATAACGCAGAGTATAGATTTTACTCAGAGTGCAGAGGAAAGAATTGCACAGAATCTGAGGGCCACAAAGTGATTTTTAGTAAATATTCAACCACTGTGGGAGAATTCTAATAAATAGTCAAGGTAGAGAAATTGGTGTCTAAATCCTAAGACTCATGCCCCCTTCTGAAAAAATTATATTTGTAAAGACCAGTAGCAAAATGAAGACTAGTAACCATATTTATTAACATCTCAGCAAGCTCCCAATTACAACGATGCGACCCCACTTGCCCCATGAAAAGTGTCTCTGGTTAATTTGAAACCTAGCATGTGGCTTAGGCTGAAGGCCACAGAGGAGCCAAAGAGCTTCTTCCTAACAGGGAAGGTTCCGACTGTCCTGATTCCCACACAAGAGCAAGAGTTCATAGAACAAGAAGCAGACAAAGAGACACAGGCCTGCCCTCGCAGGCTGGTCCTTCCTCAGTCAGCAACAGCGAGTGGAAGACGGGGTGCTTGCAGCTGCCTATCACTGTTCGATGCTGTGCCCCTACCCGATGAAGGTCAGTCTCTGGAGAGCAGATTAGCAGCTCTTCCTCTTGCATAAATGAGTAAGCAACAGGGTGCTGTGGGTATAATCAAGATGGAAACAAGGAGATGGGAAGAAAGTCCTTTCAACCAAATGCCCTCCTTGATACTTCTGTTACCACTTATATAACCCAGAGCATTGTCCATCTGACTAAATCTGGACATTAACCAAGAATAGCTTCATTTTAGCAGCCTTAAATGAAAATGAACTCTGGAAGGAGAATTTGTAACATTTATTCCTGATTTTTTTTTCTGGTTGAGCTTTAAAATTCTTAAGTTGAATCTCATTTTAGATAAGGACTGAGGTTGAGAATAGATTCAGAAGTCTAATGGTCTCTTCCTATTTCAATACAAGACATTTCCTTCCTAGCATGGGTCAGAAAAGTACATGTCAAAGTGAATATGGGAACTATAGAAACTTTAATGGCCAGGAAGGAGGGCAAAATACTGGGCTAAGGATTCTCCCTCAGTATCACCTGGACTGTCAGTAATTGCAAAAATAAATTTGGAAAGACAAGGTTTGTGTCACGTATACCACAATCAACCAAACCATCAAATACTTCTCTTGCCTGTGATCATGACATTCAATCATCAAGGGAGAGTTTAATCTAACAACAGATTGACAAGAAAAGAAAAATAGAGAAAAGTAGTCCAGGGAAACTGTGTCTTTATGATTATGGCAGCATCCTCTTGCTGGGTCATGTTGCCCTTTTTCAGGTCTAGATACCAGATGCTACTGTAGCAGGTGCCAGGCCAGCAGCCCTTCCCCCTCCCCCACTGTCATCACCAGCACCCCTGACTCCCTGAACCTCAGACGATGTTGTGTCAGTAACTGCCTCTACTTAGGCTGACAGTAACAGAAAAAAATGTTAGTCCGGAAGTAAACAAAGCCGCCTGGAAGAAAACCAAAGCTGGGCAATTGCTGTGACCGACTGATCTACCTTTCCTGAATCTTCTGAGTCCCATAGCTTCCAGCAGCAGTACCTGGGCACCCCAGCATCCAGGATGTGGAGGGGTGGCCTGGTCTGAAGGCAGTCAAACACGTGTCAACCATCCTTCTGTCCCCTGTGTCCACTGTTTTACCATATCCACACCCCAGCTGGCCTCCTGGCCCACCCTATCCCTGCCTGGTCTCTCTACCTCTTGCAGATGACATGCCTGATCACACACATATCAACTTCCACCCCAACGCTTTAGCTCCAGCAGGCACTGTAGCTTTGTAGCCATCATAATCAGCCTACCCTCTGCCTCTCCACTGGGCTTTGAATTTTCCTTCTAGAATGATTTCCTTAGAGCTGTCATTCTGCGGCTTATTAAAAATGCAGAAATGCAGTTTTCCTGAACTACTCAGGCAGTTGGGCCTGGGAATTAGTACTCTACCAAGTCCTCCAGGTGATCTGGAAGTGCACGGAAGTGGAGAAACCTGGCCTTGGGGAATAGCTGTGGTTCCCTTACATGTTCTATGACGCAGGCTGTGCCACAGTGACTGCTGTTGAACATGTTCATCACATCTTCTAGAGTGGAGGGATGATTCCCCAACCATAAGCCTGTTATAACCCTTCCCCAGCTTAGGAGAAATATTTCTTGTGACTTTTTTCTCTTTTTTTTTTTGAGGCCGAGTCTCTGTCATCCAGGCTGGGGTGCAGTGGTGCAATCATGACTCAGTGCACACCACCACACTAAGCTAATTTTTAAATTTTTTTTAGAGACACGCATCTTGCTTTGTTGCCCAAGCTGGTCTCAAACTCCTGGCCCCAAGTGATCCTCTTCCTTTGGCCTCCCAAAGTGCTAGGATTATAGGCATGAGCCACCATACCTGACCCTCCTGTGACTTTGACTATCCTTTCTCTCCTTGGCATAGCTCCGAGTATCTTTCTCATCCCAAGTATACTCCTACTAACTATAGCTAACATTTATTGAACACTTGCTATGTGCCAGGCAATGCATTAAAGGCTTTCCTTGTATCAACTTATCTACACTTAAGCAACTCTGTGGAATAGGTACTATCAATATGCCTATTTTGCAGATGAAGGGATGAGCTTAGAAATGTCAAGAATTTGCCCAAGGTAACACAGTTAGCAGGCTGTGGAGTTGGGGCTTGAACCCAGGTTAGCCTAACTCCAAAGTTTTTTACTTTGTTTTATGCCCTCTCCCAGGGAATCTGGATCATAAATACCAAGCAAATGGAATTATGAAGTCCTAGAATTTAAAAGTGGTTTTAAACATTTTCATTACTAAAGGTTCCTTTATATTATTTCTTCCCACTGCCATTCATGAATGCATATTTTGCTAGATTACTAATCTGAAAATTGAGATGAAATACATAATTTTCAATGACTTTTTGAAATGTTGAAAATAACTCAAGAGCTTCTACAATTTCCTTTGAGCTCCTGGGAGTTTGGAAACTAATTATCACCCTCATTTTACAAATGAGGAAGCAGAAATCCAGGGAGGATAGTGGCTTGCTAGCTATGGAGTCAGGAACAGATATAAGGTTTCCTCCTTCCTGTCCAGAGCCTTGTTATTCAATATCATGCTCAATCAATCCATCCATCATTCAAGTTGTTACTGAGCACCTACTATATGACTGGTAGATAAGACAATGTGGGGGATACAGAAGAATTGCCACTGTGGCTTCTGTATTCAATACATTTACAGTCTATTTGGGGAAACAAGGCTTAGACATAAAAGGTATTACATAAAATCACAAGATAGCATGTTTCTGAAGCTGTGTTTCTCATCCTTGGGTGCATATCAGAATCACTCAGGGAGCTTTCCAAAGCTCCAGAAGCTTCTAGAATAAGGATCTTCAGAGGTGAAGGCCCAGGCACGTGTATTAAAAAAATAAAAAGCTCAGCCAGGGTTGAGAACCACAGTTGCAAAGTACACATCTCGCTATAGCAACTTCAAAAGTTCCAGGAGTAAAGGCAAGATCAGGGTGGGCTGCAACAGTCAGGGAACCTCTGGGAAATAATGAGACCTTGGATTGAATGGAAAAGGTTTGGCTAAGTGGATGGGGGTGGAGGGAAACCACACGAGGAAGTCTAGAAAGGAATCAGGGGCTTGAGAAGATAGAAAAGTGGGGTTGGTGAGTGGCCAGCTTCAACTGGTGGGGGTTCCTGGAGGTAGGTATGGAAGGGAAGGGTGCAGTCAAAGAAGAAGGGTGGGGGGCTCTCAAGTCAGTCACGGGAGCTTTTTTTTTTCATTTTTTAATAACTACTTGCAGGTTCTGGAATAAAGATCTTATATAACTAAAGTGCAGGATTAACCACTCAGAGAAGCATTTTCTTTCAAGTGTCCAGGATATCTGAATGATCTTGCAGAAGTCCTCACTCTCTAGAAAATGGAAAGCACTGGATTCTCAGATGAGCGGACTGGAGTTGGGAGAATGGATTTAGGAGGAAACAGGAAGCAGGGCAATTTCTCCACCTGGCACCTGGAGCCGCAGCGCCGCAGAGCTGTGCGTGGGAAGGAGAGAAACTGGGTGCAGTAAAAGTGCTTGGTGCAGGAGAGAATAAAGGGCTGCACAGGGCAGGTCTCCGCCTGGAAGTGCGTGACCAGGGTGCACCCAAGAGGCGATTCTGAACTAGAGAACGTAGAATGGGCCTCCCGGGCCTTCCTGGGGGCAGAGTTGCAACTCCTTGCAGCTTCTGCTGGGAGCCTCCACCAAAGTATGGCTGTCTTGGAGATAGTTGCAGTGACGCATGAGCAGGTGTGGGTTCTCTAGGAAGCATGCATATTCTCCCGAGATCCCAGTGCAGTGTTGGCAATGGAGGAGCTGGAGGCCATGGAGAAACAAAGGAGATGACCCAGGTATTGTCCCATCTTTTGAGCCAGAGAGAGAAATTTACAGGGGCTGAGATTTATTGCTTTCTACCCTGATCATATTACTCCATTGGTGATTGAGAAAAACTGCTGAAGGGAATAGGTTTACAGAAGAAGTTTTGGTGGCAGTGTCTAACCTAGAATGGGGGTGGTGAGACAAATCTGGACACCTCACCAGAGGGATGAAGTGAAGAGGGCCTAGATGAGGCAGAAGGCAGTGAGAGTGGGGAAGGAACTCCAGCTACTGCCTTTTCATATGGAAAGTGTCACAGAATAGATCAGATGAGGTACATAAGTGTATGCAGACCTAATGTAAGGATATATGTGGCTGTCTACTAACACTTTACACGTTTGTTCAAAACTTATGAACCCCACTGGTTAATAGGCCCCTGGAATATGATGGAGACACAGGGTCAAGGGTCCCTCTGGGCTGGCTCAGAAGATCTCGGAACAAGGGTGTATTAGTCTGTTTTCATGCTGCTAATAAAGGCATACCCAAGACAGGGAACAAAAAGAGGTTTAATTGGACTTAAATTCCACATGGCTGGGGAGGCCTCAGAATCACAGCAGGAGGTGAAAGGTACTTCTTACATGGGGGTAGCAAGAGAAAAATGAGGAGGAAGCAAAAGAGGAACCCCCTGATAAACCCATCAGATCTCTTGAGACCTATTCACTATCAGGAGAATAGCACAGGAAAGACAGGCCTCCACGATTCAATTATCTCTCCCTGGGTCCCTCCCACAATATATGGGAATTCTGGGAGATACAGTTCAATTTATTTGGGTGGGGACACAGCAGAACCGTATCAAAGGGTGAGACAATAGGAACACTGCGGGCACTCTCCAAGGCCATTCCAGGACAGGCATGGCACTCTCCTGCCTGTGCTGGGGAAGGGGGATGCTGGAGGCAGGAGGGGAGGAGTGCGTTGTAAGTCAGAGGAAGATTTACCATGAAGCTAATAAAGCTCAAATTTTAGGGCCTCTTACTTCAACAGGCCTCCTTCAAGGCCTTGTACTTAATTTTCTCTTTTTTTAAAAAAATTATTATAATATTTTTTCATAAAAGGTCTCCCAAACTATACAAGCCTCATGGCCTCCCAAATCCTGCATCTGCCCATAGTCACCCATATAGCAACTCTCCCTGCTACTCATACCTCAAAACGGGTTTTGTTATCCCACTACTTTCTGGCATGATGTGTTGTTGAAAAATCAGCTATTGGCTTAACCAGGGCTTCCATCTTATACAACCCCAGGGGGCCCCTAGAGTTTGTGCTATGTCTATATGTCATTCTTCTGTTGCTTGCATTTTAGATTTTTTTTCCTTTTATGGTTTTCAGTTTCATGATGGGTAGCTAGGTGTGATTCTTCTTATTTATTCTACATGGGACTTATGGAGCTTTGTCAATCAGCAAATCAATATCTCTCATGAATTCTGGGAAAATCTGTCTTATCTTTAGATATTGCTTCTGCCCCATTCTCATCTTTCTTTTAGGAACTGTGATTAAGCATATGTCAGAACTTCTCCTTCTTTCTTGTTTCTTAATATTTGTTCCTCATTTTGCATGTTTCTCTTTTCTGTGCTTTATTTTAGATCAGGGGTTGGCAAGCTACTGCCTCTGGGCCAAATCTATCCCACTGCCTGCTTTTGTAAATGAGAGTTCCACTGAAACACAGCCACACTGCTTTGTTTACGTCTTGTGTGGGGCTGCTTTCACATTCTAGTGACAGGGTTTAGTAGCTACAACAGAGACCGTAGGGCCTACAAGCCTGAAATACTCACTATCTGACCCTTTACAGAAAAAGTTTGCTCCCTCTCTCTCTATATATATATATATTTTTTTGAGACTCAGTTTTGTTCTTGTTGCCCTGGCTGGAGTACAATGGCACGGTCTCGGCTCACTGCAACCTCTCCCTCCTGGGTTCAAGCAATTCTCTTGCCTCAGCGTCTCTAGTAGCTGGGATTACAGGTGCCCACCACTACACCCGGCTAATTTTTGTAGTTTTAGTAGAGATAGGGTTTCACCATATTGGCCAGGCTGGCCTTGAACTCCTGACCTCAGGTGATTCACCTGTCTCAGCCTCCCAAAGTGCTGGGATTACAGGCGATGCCTGGCCAGTTTGCTCTCTCTTGTAGACAACTTCTTACTCTCCAGTTCACAAATTCTCTCTTCTGTCTTTATTTCACTGTTAACATTGTCCACTGAGTTTTTCATATTGTATTTTTTATTTTAAATGAATCCTTATAAATATAGCAGGTCATTATTATTATTATTTAGAATGTTCTATCTCTCATAGCTTTTTTGAAAAAACGTATTTAAACGTAAATTACAAAGTTGTGAGAGACTGAATATATAAACAGTGTCATATGTCTAATATCTTTAGTCTTTACAGGTTGGTTTCTCCAGCCTGCTTTTTTTGGAGAATATGAGCACAAATCTTGTGAATTTAAAGGGCACCAGAGGTATCATTGCCCTTATTTCCAAATACTAAAATTTTTGATTTTTAAAGGGCAAACCTAGGCAGTTCAATTCAGTTCAATAAATATACAATTAGTCTGTATTATGTCCAGAGTAATAAATAGAAAGTAAATATATTTTCTTATATTTCTTTTTGCTTTATTATTTTAGTTGTATATAGCTCATTGTTCTTGAAAAACTATCTGTGGAAGTTCTTTGAAGC
This sequence comes from Cacajao melanocephalus, assembly GCA_963573385.1. Taxonomy (NCBI): domain Eukaryota; kingdom Metazoa; phylum Chordata; class Mammalia; order Primates; family Pitheciidae; genus Cacajao; species Cacajao melanocephalus. The sequence continues at coordinate 101,637 of CAUYLG010031007.1, read as the reverse complement.
CTGGGATTAAAAGATGTTTCTCCAAGGAGAACTTGTTAGTGATCTGCCTGGTTCCTATACCAAATTTTGAAGGGTCCCTGGACTACCCAACTTGCAAATCATCTCAGAGATGGTTCATGGCCAGAACATCTCAGGAGTATTTTTTTCCCCTTATTTTTCCTATAGGTAAAAAGATGAGTGTTGTGTTGGAGAAATTCTGCTCTAGACTGTGCAGTCATTAATAGCAGGAACTGGGTTCTTCTCATCATTGAGTTCCTGCCACCCAGCACAGTACTTGGCCTAATACTTGTTGAATGAGTGAGTGAATAAATAAATAGGTTCCACTGATTTTGCTTCCTAAATAGTTCTCAAATATGTCTTTTCATCCTCTTTCCCGTTCTCATAGTCCTGACCCTCATCACGTTTATCTGGACTATTACAATGTAATCTCCCAATTGAGCGGTCCTCAGCAGAGGGCATATTTTAGAATTCCTGTGGTATATCAAAAATATGTATGTTTTTTAAAATCTGGGGTGAGTTGAGAAAATCTCTAAAGTATTCCACAGAAGATTCTAATATGCACCTTCAGTGAGAGGCACTCTACACCAACTTGTCTTCAGTTTTGCCCCTCTTAAGTTCATCCTCCCTACTTCACTCTCCCAGAGAAACAACACTCCAGGGGCTCTTTATCGCCTGCAGAATAAAATCCAAGCTGGTTAGCGTGGTTTACAAGGGCTCCACCCCCTGCCTTGTACTCCATGCTTTAGTGGCACTCAACTTCGTGCATTGCTGTCTTGTCACATCCCGTCTTGTCTCCCACGTCTTGCTTTTGTTCAAGCTCTTCTCTGTACCCACAGTCCCCTTTTTGTTTTTATTCACTGACGTTCTCCTACTTGCTTTGTAGGACCCAGCTCAGCTTCAGGAAGCCACCCAAGGCCCAAAGACTGGTTTAAAGCTTCTCCCTCCTGGTGCTCTGCTCCATTAATTATGTAACCGAGTCTGTCATATGCAAAGTATAACCTCCCATTAGAGTGGGAGTTCCTCAAGGAACTTAAGGTACTCATCTTCGTTAGCCTGGCACGGTGCTCAGAAAACAGTAAGAATAACATAGGTATTTACTACTCAGGACATAATACAGATTTATTTTATATTTATTGAACTGAATTGAGCTGTCTATTTGCTCTTTAAAACCTGGTGTCTTACTGTTTGGAAATATGGGCAATGATACCTCTGCGGTCTTTAAATTCACAATATTTGTGATCATATTCTCCAACTAAATTTGGTTATTTTCAGTTGCATTAGGGAGAAGACAAGATATAACTCAGGGGTCAAAAAGTAAATCCCAAGTGAAATAGAAAATGGAATGATTTTCAAGTGAAGAGGGAGAAATGCAACTAGTAAGAATCCAAGACCGGGCATGGTGGCTCACGCCTGTAATCCCAGTACTTTGGGAGGCCGAGGTGAGTGGATCACCTGAGGTCAGGAGTTGGAGACCAGCCTGGCCAACATGGTGAAACCCTGTCTCTACTAAAAATACAAAAAATTAGGTGGGCATGGTAGCAGACACCTGTAATCCCAGCTATGCTGGAGGCTGAGGCAGGAGAATCATTTGAACCAGGAAGGTGGAGGTCGCAGTGAGCTGAGGTCACGAAATTGCACTCCAGCCTGGGCAACAAGAGCAAAACTCTGTCTCAAAGAAAAAAAAAAAAAAGAATCCAGCACAATTCCATGAATGGGTACTGAAAAAAGGTTGATCTGCCTGCACAAGTCACATGGATGAGGGAGGCTCATTCTTCTGTGGGAGTCTGGTCTCTTTCCCATTCTTCTGTCCTGCCTAACGTCTTGCCCAAGCCTCCTGGGGAGGTGATGAATAAGAGTCAGCACTAGAGAAACAACCAAGAATGACAGACTTATGTGCAGGTCCCAGAGAAAGCAGGGAGAGAGTGGAAGACTGTCAGAGATCCCGCTCATTGGGATAGAGAAGCTGTGATGCCCCCTCTAGTATCAAACTGGGCATCACTTAATTTTCTGATCTCTTCCAGTTCTATTCTGTGTAACAACCAATGGGATTAATCTAGCTTTCCTCAAACTGATCCCAAGTGAAAAAGAGGGTGAAGTCTTCTGGAATTTTGCTGGGTGGGAACAGATGAATTAGAGCTGGCCATACCGTATTTGGCTGCCAAGTTCTTCTCAGGGGCACCTTGCCCATAAGTTGGAGCTGTAACCTCATGCTAGTCCCAGCATTCGTGTTACCTTGACTTCCTCCTTGATTTGCAGCATCTACATCCTTCTAACCCAGATCAACGTCAGAGCCGTAATCCTTGGGAGAGAACAAAATCCATAGTCTGTTTGGTATCATGCATCAGCGGGTATTTAATAAATGTCAATTTATAATACTAATAATCATGAAATAGAGAAAAATATGTTTTTTGGCACTGTCTCCAATAGATGTAATCTCTACCCTCTGCTAGAAAACAGAAATGGCAATAATACCAAGATTCCCAGTGAGAAAACAAAGAGACGGCAGAGATAGCATCTCGTTCAGGAAGCTGCAAACTGAAAGGGCCTGAGTGAGGACAGCAGCTGCAGAATTCCACGACCTCCGCAGGACTTTCTGCCCTTTGAAGGAGATGATGGCCAGACATCAGCTCAAAAATCATAGCAAGCTCAGTTTGGTTGGAGAAGGAAGAACGAATGCCCATGGCAAAAAAAACAATCTGACACATTGAGGAATAAGCAAAGGCTTTGATATACAGAACTGCTCGTCCAGACAGATTCCCTTTCATTCCTGGAAACTACTGGACACCCAGATGAAAAAAAAAATTCCCCATCCTAACATGACTCATCCCTTTAGCTCAGTCTACTAACTGGTACTCTTCCATTGCCATAAAATAGGGAAGGGAGGATTTGATGACAGAAAACCTGGGTTCAAGTAAATATGCCATTTCTGTCTATGTGATTTTAGGCAAGACACTTAACCTCTCTGAGTTTAACTTTCTTGTGGGTAAAATGCAGAAAATAGCAACGTATATCAGTTATGATAATTAATTGAGCTAATGTGTGTGAAGGTGTATTTTGCCTCTAGATGGTTATGCAGTTTAGGACATTCTGTCTTTGAATGGGCTGGGACGAGAAGACAGTGAAAAGAATGCTGCTAATGAATAAAACTGCTTCCAAACCCCATCCCCTCGGCAAGAACACACAAATACATCCAGATTTATGCAGACTGGTGTCAGGGGCTGCATTCATTAGCCAATTTAAATAATTTTTGTATCTTAAAATAATTATGGCATTTGCAGTAGTGTTTTCTAGCACATACAAGGTCTGAAGCAAAATGCTCCCAAAGACAACCACATGCAATCATTGCATTCATTTTGCATTTGTAATGAGTCTCCCTGTTCCCAGAGCTCCACTGCTGTTCCCAGCAGTCCGGGTTCTGTTTTGCGTTCCTTCATGGGTACACAGGGCAACCTGCCTGTTTTCTTGTCTCTATATGCATTTTAACTTCATCAGAAGACAGGATGTGGAGAAGTAATCTCCTCTCAGGAGGTTTTTATTTCTACAAATTACTAGCTGCAAGTATCTTGTTAAAAAAGCCATAAATAAGATAAAATAGGAGTATGTGTTTGTTTCTTCTCTAAAGCAAGCAGTGCAGCTTTTGCCCTACTTGCTTACCGTGGATTTAGGGACTGAGAGTAACTTCCCTTTCCCAAGCCTACAGTTCCTGCTTTGCCCTCCATATTCAGAAAACAGTATTAGAAGGAAGAGGAGGGGCCAAACATCCCTGGCTTCATCCAGATGGAACAATCCCATTCCTCAAAGCAATCTGAGCTATGAGTGATTTAATACACTTGCACATGAGCACCACTAGTAAAGAATTTGGCAACATATAACACACTTAGGGAACATATACCAAACTTACACGACCTATTTCTGCAGCACGTAATCTTTGTTTAGGCTGTAACTGCTTTAAGGACTTTCCCATCTAAAGTTGTATCAAATATGAGCCTTAGCATAATGCCGTTAGGCCAGGAAGGCAAGTATTATTGCTAACGATGGCGCACAAGGTCCCTTACCACACTGCAGTGTGCCCACTCTGCTTTCTAGGCTCCATCCACACCGACCTTTCTGTTTCTTGAACACATCACTCTGGTTTCTGCCCCAGGACCTTTGCATTGGTTGTTCCCTCTGTGGAATACCCTACCCCTGGGTCTTTAAAATGATGGTCTCCCCACCATACAGCTATCAACTGAAATGCCTCCTACTCTAAGAAACCTTCTCTGGCCACTTTAAAGAAACACTACCCTCATCTACCGTACCCCAATACGTGCTTCTCTATTATCTTACCTTGTTTATTGTCTTTAAAGGCTTTACTATTCTCTGGAATCATTGCCTTTATTTATTTGTCCATCGCCTCTGTTCCCCTGTAGAATGAAAAGCTCATAGGGAAGGGACTTTGTCTAGCTCATTGCTAGGTTCCCAGCATCTAGAACAGTGCCTGGCACACAGGAGATGCTAAAAAACTATGTATTGAATTCATTTCAGTTTGTTCAATGAGGAAACCAAGATTACAAAGATGAGGTGACTTGCTGGGATCTAATTAGGGCAAAAGTGGAACATCTCTTAACTTTCAGACCCAGTGCTTTTCTCTCTAGGCAAGGAAGTTTACTACTTGCCCATTGGGTAGCCCAGAATTAACACGTCTTTTGGCATGACACAGGAAGTTGAGATTTCTTATCTTCAGAAGTAGGAATGAATAGTCATCCTGTCAAGGTATGTGTGTGTAAAAACTTAACCCAGGGCTCAAAGGTGCTGTTTTTGCCTTATTTTCCTGGGATTTGGGGCTTTGGGTCCCATCTAGAGTGCACTAATTTTGAGAAGCAGCGTGAAGGGATAGAAACAGAAAAACCTGGCTTGGTCCTGAGCAGGCCATTTATTGCTGGGTGATATTGGACAAGTCTATCACCTTGTCTTGAAATTAAAATAACGTCAGCTTTTACATGGCTGCCCTGAACTGAATAAGCCTGAACACATAAAATACCCAACCCAGGTCCTAGGGTACAGGACACATGCAGTGCATACTTCGATTTTTCTCTTCATCCAATTATGTTGTTGCTTTCAGAGACAGGGTCTCATTCTGTCACCCAAGCTGGGATGCAGTGGTATGATTGTAGCTCACTGTAATCTCGAACTCCTGGTCTTAAGCAGTCCTCCCACCTTGGCCTCCCAAAGTGCTGGGATTATAGGTGTGAACCACTGTGCCCAGCCCTTCATCCAATTTTTGATTGAAGCCTTTTCCTTTAGGGTATGAGCTGAGTTTCTCTCTGTCTCAAGCTTTCAGCATGCCTTGAAACCTGCTTTACTATAAACATAAGTGGCTGATTGATATCTGGTGATTAACTAATGATGACAGAAGGAGGGAGCTGACTCTCTGGGGTGACTAAAATGTTTACACTGGGTATTTATCATGCTGCAGTTGAGCTGGAGATATGATCTTGGGGAAAAAAGGACTAAAAATGTGACGCCTCAGTGCAAGTCACGGCTAGACAGAGAGACCTGCATGCCACCGACACTGACCTCATGCTGCCGGCTCTCAGCACGGAGAAGGCCTGTCAAGATGTGCCAGAGGCTTCATCATCAGGCCAGGGTGAGAGGGTGAAGATAAAGCAGCCTGTAAGATGTAGAAGAAGAGAGATCTAGGAGGTGAGTTTAAATTCCAGGTCCTCCAGGTCAAGTTTTGCAGAAAGGTTCTTTTCTTCTGTTTTCCTCGTATACCCTGGAGTTTTTAAGCATGGCATATTTGGAATACAGTTACCACAGGAGAATGCAGGACCTCCAGGGTGAAAAGAGAGGCAAGATTTAAGAAAATGTTATGTTCTGCCTCTATGAAAAAGCTTGGCAGTGTTAACATGGAGCAAACTCAATAGGTGTAATAGGTGGTGGTGAACTACACCCACAGGCTCCCAACCAGCTCTGAGAATAATACCTGCTTTTTCATTGACTTACAGAGAGAATCAGTATGGGAAAGTGTTAAGCTTTAAGTCACTCCATAAATACTAGGTGTTTTAATGTTGACAATTTGGCGGTGAGCAGGGTCGGTTTAGGGAAGATGTCAGAACAAAGTAGGCTGATCTTCCAACACGCCCTCCTGCATTAGTGTCTGGCTTTTAGAGCTCAGTTACTTACTCAGCTGTAAATAAACTCTGAGATGCAGCAGCCCAGCTTCATTCCCTCCCTGCCCCTCTCTTTTGCCTGAAAACATCAAGGGATTGGGTGGAAACAAACCATGCAGCAAAAATGTGCTGAAGAGGAGAGTGACTTGTCGTATACTTGAAAATCGCCTCTAAACAGTACTTCTCGGAGGTAAAGCAGTTTAAAAAAATCTATGTATAAAACACATTGAATCGAATAGCAGAGAATCCACCGAGCATTGGTATAGAGCCCGTTCCTCATCAACACACATGGTCTGTGACAAAAGTATTTATTTGACTACATAGGATTCAGGGCGGAGAAATAAAACCTGCTCAGTTAATTGAAGGAAGGCACCAGCCTTTGTTCTGGCCCAAACTGTGTTGCTTGATGATAGCATGTAGACATACAAAAATAAAGATGATCAAACAGAAGAGTGTGACATATAGATGTAAATTTTGTGAGAGAAAATCTGTACCATTCTGGAAGAGATGATCGTAAAGGCTCCAGGTGCTGCCGCAGCGCCTGGGTCCACGCATCATATGACTTGACATCTTCATTTACCATTTCAACCCTCTCATCATTTCCTCGCCATCTCTGGCTCTTGGGCTTAATTCTTTGGCGGACATGCTTATTCTCTTTACTAACAGGCAGTCAATATTACATCATCCAGTTCTCTGTGATTCCTTTCACACGGTGAGATATATTTGAGCAAATTCTGCTGGGACTTGTTTTTCAACTCCACGATGCCTGGCAAAGTGAAGCAGTGAGAATGCCATGCAAAATACTGAAACTTGATTGGATTGCAGCCCAGACGGCGTGACTACAGCAACATGCTTACCCTTCTTTATGTGAGCTGGTGGCTGTAAGACACCCATATGCTGTTACTTGGGCTTCCACCCAAGATGAATAAAGAATGAATGAGGGGAAAAAAGATAACAAATTAATTAGGATTGTCTGTTAATTGACAGGATTTGACACGGCTACCTTGTGTTCAACAGTTCATACAACCAGCCACATATTAGTTCATTATCAAGAAAGCAGAACTTAGGGTGAAAAAAATAGAGAACAGCACTCCTGCAAGATTTCTTAGTCTTAGCACTGTGTACATTTTGGGCTGGATAATTCTTGGCTTGGGGGGTTTGTCTTTGGCATTGCAGGGTGTTTAGCAGCATACCTCGCCTCTACTGACTAGATGCCAATAGCACCCTCCCTGCAAGTTGTGACAATCAAAAATGACTCCAGACATTAGCAAATGTCCCCTGGGGAGCAAAGTTGCCCCCAGTTGGGGACCACTGCAGTACAGCAAAGAACACACATCCTATAGCCTCTCTTTGTGCCTCGTGTCTTCCCTTTCCCAGTGACCTACTTGACAGGAGCTTGTTGTAAAGCTGCAGTGAGAACATGATACTTCAACATGAGGCAGAAGAGAGATGGTAGTTTACGAGAATAAAGAGCGTGACACTTCTTCAAATCGTCGTGACTTAACCATGTCCTGCCATACGTGAGGCTGTCTTCCCTGGCTCTGAACATTCAGAAGAAAGCGAACTTGCTGAAAGCCTAGCCCCTATGGAGGGGTTTTCAGCTGTTTCTTAAGAAAAACTGACCTTTAAAGATAATTTCTCTTCCAAGATTTTTTTTTCCCTTCTTGAATTAGTTCTTGCCTTTCACTGCAGCAAAATGGCACTTAATGGATCTTTGAAATTTAATATAGGATAATATTTCAAACTCTCTGAAGTTTAGTAATAGCCCTCTGAAATGGTTTAGAAATGGGATTTGAGAGGAGAAAGGGTTTTATTTTTGTTTGTTTTAAAATTTTTCTCTGCTATTTTAGTGGATGAGCAATCTGATAGGCTCCCCTCACCCCTTTTTTCCTCCCGTTATTCTTAGTGAAGGACACGTGGATAACGTTGCAGAACTTCGCACATGCTTAGCCGTTTATCAGACGTAACCCACTCACCTACAGGGACCAGGTAGCAGGAGGCAGGCTTGTTACTGGATTGACGGAAATGATTCCCAGATTTTCTCTTTTTACTTTTGTAGACAGACACGTTGTACGTGGCACACCATGGTTCTCAAAGTACCCCTCTTGGAAAAGTGATCTCTTAAAGTGTTGTGATAAGTCATTACTACCTTTTCCATCAGCAGACTCACAAAAATCTATGTGTGCCAGAAAAGTTTACACTAGCTCCACTTCCTTCTCCGAAGCTTGGACTGGACACAGAGTAGTCACCTAAACCTGTGTATTAAATGGAATTAAACAGAACACAAGCAGTGACTCTGACCACTGCCACTCACCACCGGCCATGAGCACAAAGGACTTTCATGTGTGTGTTTTTTTTTCACAACAACTTTGTGCTACAGAGGACAGAAAAGTATGTTTCTACCTAGTTTTATAAATGAAGAAGCACCATTTATGGATGCATGATAACTTGCCTTGATTCTTAAGCAAGTAAGTGTTGATGCTGGAATTAATTAACTTAAGTATCACCGTTCAATGAGAGACACCAGGTCTCTCTTCTGTTGTGGGTTTAAAATAGCTTATTGGATTTTCTGAGCCCTGAATACATTCCTTAAACCCATTTTATACTCTTTTCTCTGCTTTACTAGCCAGCAAGGAAGCTTATAATTACTAATATAACTAGGTTGAAACTTCCAAGAGAACAGAAATCACTCCCATCTTATTTGCTAGCACAGAACCTGGCACATAGCAAGCACTCAATAAAAATTTGTTAAATAAATTGGTTGAAAGAATTTGTGTATTTAAAGAACCTTAGAAACTTTGATATGAACGAAGAGGTAGCTTAGAGAGCAGATACAAATATTTTAAACCGTGAGAGGCATATTCTTCACTTCATATGAATATAGTACATATTCTGACTGGGCTCATGCATCTGTCTCTGGTGAGTTTAAGTAGTTTAAGTTGGTCCATGTGATGTGCATTCACTTTAGGAGCACTAAAAAATGTATTTTTTTCAGTCTGTAAAGGTGAAGACAGATCATGGACCTTGATGCCTTTATGAAGCTTTGAGGAAACAAAACATTATTAACATTTCTTCTAAGTTCAACGTGCACACCGTAAAATGCAGATGTAAATTGCAGTTATTTTTGTGGATACCCTCACTTCCTTCCTACCACCTCACCTCTGTGTTGGAGCCAAGTGGCTGGAAACCTTTGGCATTCCTGTGGGTGGGACAAAATCTCCAATGCAGGAAAAGCTTCCTGAGGTTGACATTTTCCCTTTCCATACCTCCCTGCCCTCATGCGTGGATGGTGGAAGTCAGGGTCTCCTTCCCAGTGAAGACCATCATCCCCCACAGAGAGTGACTGTGGGAGCAGTTACAGCTCTGGGTGTTGCAATCAAGCCCAGAGGAAAGGGAGGAAGGCCACTGGCTAAGCAAGGCACCTCTTCCCATGTTTTTCTATCCCTGATTTGGGCTAGACAGGAAAGGTGCTGCCCTTCCTCTGACGATCTTTTCCTTGCCCGGATCTTCATTTTTTCCAGGGTCTGGGGAGCAGCATCTTCTGTGGTGTGTAGAGTTCCATGCTGCCTGCCTTGCCCAGATGGCTGGGAGCCCACGCAGCCTATATCTATAGATATAAACGTGGTTCCTCTAAAATGGTGGTTCTCAGCTATACGCAGTTTTGTCCCCAGGGGGACATTTAGCAATGTCTGGAGACATTTTTGTGTGTCACAACTGGGGCAGGGGATGTGCTACTACCATAGATGGGTAGAGCCTAAGAATGCTGGTAAATATCCTATAGCGCACAGGACACCTCCCTATGAAATGCACAGCAAAAGAAAACATCAAGGCAAGCCCATGAACCATGCAGTTCATTTAGGTTTGCTGAAAGGAGGCTTTTTAGTAATAAGAATGTCAAACAGCTTTCATCTGAAGGCCCCTGCTTTACAGTGAGTTCACAAGGCCTTGGGTCAGCAAATGTGGGGCATTTGGGGGTTGATGCCTGTGGTTTAGCCAGTGTCTGTGGCACAGTGCCTGGTGCTTGGCATGCCTCATGAATATTTCCTAAAGTAAGCATTGTAATCGGGACTGTAGTGTCTGTAACAGGAAATTGACTCTTAATTAAGTGGTAAGCAGGGGACAAGGAAAAGTAATGCTGAGAAATTTGAGGGTAGGACACAGCCGGCAGATCAGTTAGGCTGTAGGATGTCATGGGATTTGTTGTCCAGAGAGTAGCCAAACAAGATTTAAGGATCAGAATGTCACCACTTAGGGCAGCTCAACCTGAGAGGAAAGCATGGTAGAGGCCATAGAGCCCATAGACTTGGTCCCGGCGCTTTCCCTACCCCCGACCTTCGTTGAGCCTCCAGCACTAAAGGCTCATACCTTCAGCTGCTCTTGAGGTGCCTGGGGGAGGCTGGCTCATCAGTTCTCAGGAGCCAAGATCTCAAGGTCAAAGCCTGGTTCTTGGCTGGGCCTGTCTTGCTATTCTGGTCTCTGTCCCTTTTCCAACATTTTAGTTACTATTTCCAGGTTAGTTTTTCCAAGTTAGTTCTGACATGTCAACCCCTTATTCAACAACTTCTGATGGTTTACTAAACTAAGTTCAAACTCTTTGCTTATACGGTATTCAAACCTCTTTTGATTCTGGCTCCTCTCTGCCTTCCTTGCCTGCATTTTCTCCCTCCTGTGTTCTTTTCATCCCTTCCGTTCCCTCCCATTGCACTGCTTCTCTATACACACCCAGAGCTTCTGTCAAGCTAGACAATTTGCTTTTCATGAATGAGCCCATGCCCTCCCACCTCAGTGCCATTGCCCTGGGGTAGGCAAACAGTGTCATCACTGGCCACCCCATCACCTTGATGGTGGCTAACCTCACTCCTGTGCATTTTTCCTTTCGCTGTGTTAATTTCAGGGATTCTTCTGCTCCCATAAATATACAAATCCTTCAACACTAATGGAGTCAGAATCCCAGAATAATACCCATTTCCTATCTACTACTTGCGTAGAGAATACATGTGAATTAAAGAGAGAATGCTATCTGTGAAATGCTTTCATCTTCCTAGACTGAACTACGTGCCTTCAAAGTATTATTTAGATTTCACATTGGCTCCCTCATGTGCTTAGCATAGCAAGGAAGACCCCACCCACTGAAAGCTGAGGCCTTAGTGCTTTGCTGAGCCATGGTCAGACCAGAGATCGATAGTGAAGGTGGTAAAAATGCTCTTGAGTTTATCATTTACTTTAGATGTAAGTGTTGAATCTCATGAAAGCTTTTCTTTGCCAGGCTGCTGTCCTGTGTTAGACACTTTTCTCCCTTCAGGAGGTAGAGGCTTTGAGGGTGCTAATGAAACCCCAATTTTATGGGGGCTTTGATTAGATATGTCATCACTATTGTCCATTATGAAAATTAATTTTTTTGAATATGAAGAAAATATATCAGCAAACTTCAGTCCTTCAGAGAAAGTGTGATGGATGGAGAAAATGGGAAAGTTTGCAATATGATCAGGAGTTTGGGTAGCCTTGTTCAACAAGAACTGCAATAAATACTCCTCAAAGATAGAGGCACTATTAAAAGGAAATTTTCCTTCCCACATGTAACCTTTGCTTTGTGGCCTCCCTACCTGGATATTTTCTTTTTGAACAGTGAGAAAGAGGAAGGGTTGCCACAATAGCAATGAGAACAATATCTTCTTATCTCAAGCAAGCACCACCTAGAAAAGAATTTTCAAAACTTCTTTGAAGCTCTTTTTTTCCAACTCCTCTCCTGTTTCTGAGTCTTTCCAGGGATGTCTCATGTACATTTATGGACAAGGTGCTGTAACCTACTTTGTTGTGTTTTCTGTTTTCACCCATGCTTGCGGTTAGGCATGGGTGATGCCTCCTGAGCTAGAGATGCATTCCCATGTCGGCACCAGGCACCAGCTCCCAGGCTGAGGACACAGATCTCCCCCTGGAGAGCTGTAACTGCTGCTGCTAAGGGGCCCAGACCCTCCTAAGCTGCACTGGGTTTCCTGCTGAAGAACGGGGCAGAGTCTTTCTCCCCTTTGTGGGAATTCCTTAGTTACTGGGATACACAACAGTGCTGCTTGTGTACCTAGAAATCAAAGAAGTTTTTTGTTTAGTTTAGTTTTTGAAAACAAGCCTTTTATTTCAATCCCCTCTTCAGAAGATTCAGAATGGGCTTTGCAACAGATGCTTTACTATCGCACTAAAATGTTCAGCATCTGCTCTCTACTGAGCATTGTTTTTGAACCAGACTTTTATGCCTTAATTTTTTCTTTCCTTAGGATGAATTCTTTCCCAGGAGGCAATGAGGCTTCTTATAGAAATAGATACACAGTAGATTGGCCCCACCACACATACCTCAGTGTTCAGCTGAACAGGACTTAGGCCTAAATGGAACTCTTGCTACGTATAGAAGACAATCTGTGTGTCTTAGTCCCAGACACAGTGTAGGCTAAAAACAAGTCATAAGGCTTATTAGTTTTATTCAGAACTTGTTTGATAGGAACTGGAGCTCACTTAAGCTCACAAACTAGCAGGTGACATCGTAATGTAGGCACTGAGGACAACTAAGACCCATGGGAGTTGTATTTGGGCAAGCTCTGGGCACTGAAGCTACCTCTCTTACAGACTGTGTGGTCTTCTCTCTGCTTTTACAACCCCTCTCCCTCTTGCTCTCTCAACCCTCTTTCCCATGTTTCCCTGCATGGCCCCAAGTGGCCAGCAGCACAGGTCAATGTGTCTTCCATAGGTCCAGCTGAATACAGCCCCTGTCGCGTCTTGTTTTTTTTGTTGTTGTTTTTTTTTGAGACAAAGTCTTGCTCTGTCACCCAGGCTGGAGTGCAGTGGTGTGATCTTGGCTCACTGCAACCTCCACCTCCTGGGTTCAAGTGATTCTCATGTCTCAGCCTCCTGAGTAGCTGGGATTACAAGCGTGCACTCCCACACCCGGCTAATTTTTGTATTTTTAGTAGACACAGGGTTTCCTCTATGTTGCCGAGGCTGGTCTCGAACTCCTGGCCTCAACTGATCCACTTGCCTTGGCCTCCCAAAGTGCTGGGATTACAGGGATGAGCCACTGCACCCGGCCAGCCCCTATCAATTCTAATTCTTGAAGAGAGTATAATTAGGCACCAGTTGGCCATTAGAGGGATTAGTTTTGGTTTAGATGTCCACCCTGCTTAAATCAGCAGTTCCTGGGGGCATGTTGTGTATGTAAACATTGCTTTTTACCCTCTAACAGGAGTTTTGAGAATGAGGCCATGGGAAAGACAGGTATCCTCCATTCCCCAATAGTTACTGTGCTATGGAAGGAAGAGGCTTGTGTTGTAAGAATCTTAAAGTACTTTATAATTATTGACTCACTTAATCCTCATAACCTGTGAGGTAGGTAAAATTGTGTGTATTTCACACATGAATACACTGAGGCTCTGAGTGGCTAACTCCCGTGCCCAAGTTCATATAGCTAGTCAGTGACAGAGCTGGGATTTGAATGCAGGTACCCTGGCTCCAGCATCTATGCTTTGCAATCCTATGCCATGCATAGTGATTCACATTACTAATATCTTTGTCAGGCTAAATTTATCAAATAACTTTTCAGTGCTGCCAGAATACAAGGGAGTGGGAGAGCTGGTAGAAGCATAAACGCAGTGGGTCTTGATCGGAGGAGAAGAAGGATGGGAGAAGAGGAAGAGTAATATAGAAAGTTAGGTGAGGAGACTTTCAAGAAAAATCGAGGAATGCTAAAGACAAGATTTATTCACCTCATGGTTTTGCTGTCGGCAAGCTCCCTGTTCCCTAACATTTTCACAACAAAGTTGGACAAGTGTATGATATCAACAGAACCCTTTCAAAATGGAAGCTATGTCACACAGCCAGATTAGCCACCATTTGTACACTGTTCCCTCCACTGGACTATCGTGCTTGTATAACATAATATATTTTCAGATACAAACCTAGGTTTATTCCCCTTGTGCATGTCCTTGTATTCTTTGCCTTTCACTTGGTGGCATTCATTGCCTTAGAGAAGAGCTACTACAGAAAAAAGAGGGAAAGAAAGAACCCATATGAGCTTCGAGAGTCAAGACATTTTAAAACAGCTTTATTGACATAAAGTAAATGATACATATTGAAAATATGTGATATTATGAGTTCAAACATATGTAAACACGCATGAAACCGTCATCACAATTAGCAAAATAAATATGATCAAAAGTTGCTCTGTGCTTTTATAATGCTTCCTTCCTCTCTCTCATCCTGGCTTGTATTCCTAGACAACCCCTAATCTGCTTTCTATCACTGTAGATTAGTCTGCATGCTTTCTAGAATTTTATATATATGGAATCCTACAGTATTTATTCTTTGTCTGGCTTTTTTTCCCTCAGCATAATTGTTTCCAGACTCATTCAGGTTTTTGTATCAATCGTTCATTTCTTTTTATTGCTGAGTAGTATTTCATTATATGACTACAACCTCGTTTCTTCCTCCATTTACCTATTGATGAACATTTGAGTTGTTTCCAGATTTTGGCTATAATAAATAAAGCTTCTGTGAACATTTGTGTACGACTGTTTATATGGACACGTTTTAATTTCTACTGGGTAAATACTTAGTAGTGAACTGAGTCATGTAGTAGGTGCATGTTTAAATTTTTAAGCATCTGCCAAACTGTTTTCCAAAGAAATTTTACCATTTTGCATTCCCACCAAGACTGTCTGAACATTCTAACGGTTCCACATCCTTGCTGACACTTGGTATGGTGGGTCTTAATTGCAGGTATTATAATAAGCGTGTAGTGGTATTTAATTATGGGTTTACTTTGCATTTTCCTAATGATTAATGGTTGTGAGTATCTTTCATGTGTTTATTTGCCATCTGTACATCTTTTTTGGTGAAGTGTCTGTTCAAATCTTTTGCTCATTAAAGATTTTTTAAAATTAATATTGAGATTTCTTTAAATATTCTGGGTCCAAGTCCTTTATTATCTATATAATTAGCAAACATTTTCTCCCCATCTGTGACTTGGTTGTCTTTTTATTCCCTTAAAAGTGTCTTTTGAAGAGCAGAAGCAGAAGTTCTTAATTCTGATGAAATCCCATATATCAATTCTTTCTTTTATGGTTAGTGCTTTCAGTTTTTATCTATGAAATCTAAAAAATCTTTGCCTAACTCAAGGCCACAAGGATTTTCTCCTATGTTTTCTTCTACAAGATACTTTTAGGCTTTACATTTAGGTCTATGATCTATTTTGAGTTAATTTTTGAATATAGTGAAAGGTATAAGTTTTATTTATTTGCCTATGGATATCCATTTATTTCATTATCACTTGTTGAAAAGATGATCCTTTCTCCACTGAATTGCCTTTGTCAAAAATTAATATGTCCCATATTAGTTGTCCCTATGTCCCAAAAATTAATCTCTTCTGTTCCATGGATCTATAGTAGTCCCTCGTTTTCTGTGGGGGATATGTTCTAAGACCCCCAGTGAATGCCTCAAACCATGGATAGTACCAAATCTTACGTATACAATGTTCTTTTGATCTGATTACCCAGACGGCTACTAAATGACTAACAAGCAGGTAGCGTCTGCAGCATAGATGTGCTAGACAAAGGACGATTCATGTCCCACTCAGGATGAAGTGAGATGGCACGAGACTTCATCACATGACTCAGAATGGCATGCAATTTAAAACTTATGAATTGATTTCTGGAATTTTCTATTTAATATTTTCAGACTGTGGTTGACTGAAGGTGACTAAAACCATGGAAAGTGAAACTGTGGGTAAGGGAAGATGATTATATTTGTCTATATTTGCACCAATACTGCAATATCACACTGCTTTGATTACTATAGTTAATTAAGCCTTGAAATCAGGTACTGTAAGCCCTCCAAGTTTCTTCTTCTTTTTTGTTTTTTCTTACACTTCAACTTCTAGGGTACATGTGCAAATGTGCAGGTTTCTTACTTAGATATACACATGCTATGGTGATTTGCTGCGCCCATCAACCTATCATCTACATTAGGTATTTCTCCTAATGCTGTCCCTCCCTTAGCCTCCCACCCTCCGACAGGCCCCAGTGTGTGATGTTCCCCTCCTTGTGTCCATGTTTTCTCATTATTCAACTCCCACTTATGACTGAGAACATGTGGTGTTTGGTTTTCTGTTCTTGTGTTAGTTTGCTGAGAATGATGGTTTCCAGCTTCATCCATGTCCCTGCAAAGGACACGAACTCCTTTTTTATGGCTGCATAGTATTCCATGGTGTATGTGTGCCACATTTTCTTTATCCAGTCTATTATTGATGGACACTTGGGTTGGTTCCAAGTCTTCATAATTGTGAACAGTGCCACAATAAACATATGTATGCATGTGTCTTTATAGTAGAATGATTTATAATCTTTTGGGTATATACCCAGTAATGGGATTGCTGGGTCAAATGGTATTTCTAATTCTAGGTCTTTGAGGAATTGCCGTACTGTCTTCCACAATGGTTGAACTAATTTACACTCCCACCAACAGTGTAAAAGCATTCCTATTTCTCCACATCCTCTCCAGCCTCTGTTTCCTGACTTTTTAATTATCACCATTCTAACTGGTGTGAGATGGTATCTCAATGTGGTTTTGATTTGCATTTCTCTAAAGAACAGTGATGATGAGCTTTTTTTCATGTTTGTTGGCTGTATAAATGTCTTCTTTTGAGAACTGTCTGTTCATATCCTTCACCCACTTTTTGATGGAGTTGTTTGTTTTTTTTCTTGTAAATTTGTCTAAATTCTTTGTAGATTCTGGATATTAGCCCTTTGTCAGATGGATAGATTGCAAAAAGTTTCTCCCATTCTGTAGGTTGCCTGTTCATTCTGATGGTAGTTTCTTTTGCTGTGCAGAAGCTCTTTAGTTTAATTAGATCCCATTTGTTAATTTTGGCTTTTGTTGCCGTTGCTTTTGGTGTTTTAGTCATGAAGTTGTTGCCCATGCTTAAGTTTCTTATTTTTTAAAGGTTTTGTTGTTGTTGTTCTGGGTCCTTTGTGCTTCCAAATGAGTTTTAGGATCAGCTTGTCAATTCCTACAGAAAAGTTGCTGGTTTTTTTAAATTGGGATTGCATTGAATCTAAAATTTAAGAATAATAAACATCTTAACAATATGAGTCTTCTGACTGTTGAACAAGGTGTATCTCTCCCATTTTGAAGGGATAGTTCTTTACTATTATTGAGCAATGTTTTATAGTTTTTAGTGTACAGAACATCACATATTTTCTCAAGTTTATCTCACAGCTTTTCATACTTTAATGCTGTTATAAATGGTATTTTAAAAAAATGTCAATTTCTAATGTTCATTGTTACTCTGTGGAAACATTAAATACAATGAATTATTATTATTATTTTTTGAGATGGAGTCTTGCTCTGTAGTCAGGCTGGAGTGCAGTGACATGATCTTGGCTCACCGCAGCCTCCACCTACCGGGTCCAAGTAATTCCCCTACCTCAGCCTCCTGAGTAGTTGGGACTACAGGTGTGCACCACCATGCCTGGCTAATTTTTTTTTGTATTTTAGTAGAGACAGGGTTTCACCATGTTGACTAGGATGGTCTTGATCTCCTGACCTTGTGATCTGCCACCTCAGTCTCCCAAAGTGCTGGGATTATAGGCATGAGTCACTGTGCCCAGCCTACAGTTAACTTTTGTATATTGATCTTGTGTCCTGCAACTTTCTTAAGCTCATTTATTAGATTTCTACATAGACGATCATGTCACTTGTGAGTGAAGACAATTTTATGTTTTCTTTCCAACTGAATGGTTTTTTCCTTTTTTAAAAAATATATTTTATAATATTTTTTATATTTTAAATTTTAATTATATTTTATATATTTTATATTTTATAAATTTTATAAATTTTTATAAATTTTATAAATTTTTAATATTTTAAATATAAGAGAATATATTTTATTCCTTAAATATATTAAATTAATTATATTAAATTATATTAAATTAATTATATTAATTATATTAAATTAAATATATTAAGAGATTATTATAAATATTCTCTTAATATACTTTTAATGCCTATAGAATCTGTAGTTCTTAATAATGGTAATTTATATCTTCTTTTCTTTCTGATCAGTCTGGCTAGAGATTTATTAATATTATTGATATTCTCAAAGAGCATACTTGTGATTTATTTTTCTCTATTTTTCTATTTTATGAGCTTCTGCTTTATTTATTATATGCTTTCTTCTGTTACTTTGGGTTTAATTTGCTCTTTTATTTCTTGTGTCTTGAGGTAAAAACTGAGACCTTTTCTAATATAGGTGAGTAGTGCTATAAATTTCCCCATAAGTACTGTTTACCTGCATCCTTTAAAGTTTAATAGGTTGTGTTTACATTTTTATTCAAAATATACTTTCTAATTTCCCTTTGGAATTCTTATTTGACCAATTGACTATTGAGAAGTGTGTCATTTAGTTTCTGTAATATTTTGGAATTTTTCAGATATCTTTCTATTTTTCTATTATGATCAGATAACATTCTTTGTGTGGTTTGAATAATTTTAAATTTATTGAGACGTGTTTTATGGTTCAGGTTAGAGTCCCTCTTTGTAAATGTTCCTGGTGCACTTGAATAAAAAGTATGTATTCTGCTGCTTTTGGGTAGCGTGTTCTGTAAATGACACTTAGGTCTAATTGGTTGACAGTGTTGTTCAAGTATTCTATCTCATTTCCGATTTTCTGTCTAATTGTTTTATCAGCTAGCAAGAGAGTAGTATTGAAGTCTCCATCTGTAATAGTGGATTTGTTGTTTCTCCTAGTAGATCTATCTGTTCTGCTTCATGTTTCTTCAGGGTCTATTATTAGGTATATAAACATTTAGGATTGTCATATTCCTTTGGTAAATTTGATTCCTTTTATCCTTGATAATATTCTTTGCTCTGAAATTTATTTGATATTAAAATAGCCACAGTGGCCTTCTTTTGACTAGTGTTGACATGGCATATTTTTTTCACCCTTTTAATTTTTAACCTATTTGCATATGTTTGTAAAGTGGATATCATTAGGCAGGAAAGACTTGGACTTGCTTCTTCATCCAATAGGGAAATCTCTGCATTTTAATTGTGACATTTAGAATATATGCATTTTGTATGATTATTGGTATATTTGTATTTAAATCTGTATAATCTTGCTATTTGTTCTCCATTTGTCCTGTCTGTTCTTTGTTCCCTTTCCCTCCTTTCTTGCCTTCTTTTCTATTGACTATATTTTATGATTCCTTTTGATCTCTTCTGTTGGTTTATTAGCTATTACTAATAGCTTTCTGTGTTGTTGTAGTGGTTGCTTTAGAGTTTGTAATACACACAACAATTGACCACAATCTATCGTTAGGTGATAGAATACCACTTACATATTGCATAAGAATGTTACGGCAACATACTTTCATTTCCCCCCTCACAGCCTTTATGATATCATTGTCATGCATTTTACTCTTACACATTATAAACTTCACAGTAAATTATTATATTCATTTTAATTGATCAATTATCTTTTAAAGATATTTAAATAATAAGTAAAAAGTCATTTGTATATGCTCACATAGTTTTCTATTTACTCATATTTCTACATATCCTTTTGTTTAGATTCAGATTTCTGTTTGGTATTGTTTTCTTTCTGCCTGAAGGACTTTAATATTTCCATCACAAGTGTAGGTCTGCTTTCGATCATTTTTTTTTTTAGTTTTTGTTCTTCTGAAAAAGTCTTTATTTCATTTTGTTTTTGAAGATATTTTAACTGGGTAAAAAATTCTATGTTGACAATATTTGAGTTTTATTTTGTTTTTCCTTTTGGTATTTAAAAATATTGCTTCACTGTCTCTGGCTTGTATTGTTTCTAAAGAGAAATCCACTGTCATCCCTATTTTTGCTTCTGTGTACATAATGTATTATTTTCTTTTGACTGATTTTAAGATATTTTCTTTATTACAAGTATTAAGAAACTTAGTCATGATGTACCTTGATATACTTTTCTTTGAGTTTCCTGAACTTGGGTTTGTTGAGCTTCTCAGATATGTGGGTTTATAGTTTTCATCAAATTTGGATAATTTTTGCCGATTATTTCATAAAATACATTTTCTATTCCTGCTATTCTCTCCTTTTCTTTGAGGACTCCAACTTCATGTATACTGGGATGCTTGAACTTTTCCCATGAGTCCCTGATATTTGTTTTTTTTTTTTTTCCCCTCTTTTTTCTCTCTCTGTTTCATATCTGGATAGGTTTTATTACTTACCTTCAAGTTTACTAATCTTTTTGTCTGCAGTGATTAATCTTCTTTTAATTTCATCCAGTGTATTTTTTTTTTTTTTTTTTGAGGCAGAGTCTTGCTCTGTCGCCAGGCACCAGGCTGGAGTGCAGTGGCACAATCTCGGCTCACTGCAACCTCCGCCTCCTGGGTTCAAGCAATTCTCCTGCCTCAGCCTCCTGAGTAGCTGGTACTACAGGTGCATGCCACCACATCCAGCTAATTTTTGTATTTTTTTTTGGTAGAGACAGGGTTTCACCATGTTGCCCAGGATGGTCTCGATCTCTTGACCTCGTGATCCACCCACCTCGGCCTCCCCAAGTGCTGGAATTACAGGCGTGAGCCACCGTGCCCGGCCCATCTAGTGTATTTTTAACCTCAGAAAGTATATGTTTCATCTCTAGAAGTTTTATTTTATCTTTTAAAAATATCTTCTATGTCTCTACTTAACATGTTTAATCTTTCTTCTAGCTTCTTGAACATATGGAATTCCATTATAATAATATTTACTATCTTTATTAATGCTATCAACTGTTTCATTACTGAATTGACTTAGATTGCTAATTTTTCTCTCATTATGGGTTATATTTTTGTGTTTGTTTACATGCCTGGTAATTTTTCATTGGATACCAGACATTGCCAATATTACCCTATTAGGTGTGGGATGTGTGTGTGTGTTTTCTTTTATTTGTCGTTTTTTAGACAGAATTCCACTCTTGTTGCCCAGGCTGAAGCGCAATGGCACAATCTTGGCTCACTGCAACCTCCGCCTCCTGGATTCAAGTGAGTCTCCTGCCTCAGTCTCCCAAGTAGCTGGGATAACAGGCACCTGCCACCACACCCAGCTAATTTTTTGTATTTTTAGTAGAGGTGGGTTTCACTATGTTGGCCAGGCTAGTCTCAAACTCCTGACCTCAGGTGATCCACTCGCCTCAGCCTCCCAAAGTGCTGAGATTACAGGCATGAACCACCATGCCTAGCTGGAATGTGTTTTTATTTGCAAATATTACTTAATTCTGTTCTAGAGTGTGACTGAGTTACAGAAACAGCTTTATGCTTTTGAGTGTTGCTTTTAGGCTTTTTTTTTTAAGGTGAGACTAAAGCTGCCTAAGTCATGTGGCCAATTTTATCCCATTATAGAGGCAAATCCTTTCTGAGTACTCCAACTGTGTGCCATGAATTATGAGGCTTTCCCCTACAGCGAGTGTGAACAGGAATTATTCCTAGTCCTATGTAACCTGTGGGGATTGTTTCCCATGCATCTTTTGCTGGCTGTATTCCTGGCCTCAGGTTGTTTCCTTACACACTTACTGCTGATCAGCATGCAGCTAAAGTCTTGAGGGGACCTCTTCATATTTCTTCAGTTCTCTCTTTGGCAAGTACTTTTCTCTGTAGTACTTGGCTCTGTGAATTCTAACATTTGGCCTTTCTGAAGTCCCAGCGCCATCTCTTCAAATTACTGAAACATCCAGGCTCCACTTGGATCTCCAAGCACCCATGCATTGTAGCATGGAACCTCTCCAGGAAGTAAGCTAGTAAAACTGTAGAAGTTACTTCACGTGTTTCCCACATCTCAGGGATTACCTCCCCTTTTCCTTGATGTCCAATGTCATAGAAACCATTTTTTATACATTCTGTCTCATTTTTCAGTTGTCTCAGGAAGAAAAGTAGATCTGTTTCTGTTATTCCATCTTGATCCAAAGTGAAAGTTCAAGAGCCAAGGCTTTTGACTTACAAGTGCCTGAGTTTTTGACTTTCAAGTTCTAAGCTCTGATGGACTTGGGAAATAAAGTGTAAAATATGGAATTAGACGTGTGCTTAATTGTGTGGGTCAGATTTCCTTTCCCTAATACAACAAAAATCCCTGTATGGGAGAGAGGAGGATACTTAGAGTGGAGGAAAAGAATGATATGCTGGTTTTTGGCTCTAAAAAGAGGTCTTCCTCCCTGCCTCCTCCCCATAGAACTGTCTTCAGTGGTGTAAGGGAAGAGTGCTTACTGTAGAAATCTTAGTTAGCTTTAGGGTTCCAAGAGCAGAACAAACGTGTGTCTTTTCCTAGGCGGAACACAAGGAGGTGCAACATTCGTGGATTGCTCCACAGATCAGCAATAGAGTTGAGATCACTATGTGGAGTGTTACAGACTGAGTGTTTGTGTCCCCTCCAAAATTAATATGCTGGAGCCCTAACCCCCAGTGGGGCTGTATTTGGAGATGAGGTCATAAGAGTGTGACCCAGGTCTTATAGGATCAGTGTCCTCATGAGAAGAAAGACCACCAGACCTTGTGTGCTCTCTCTCTCTCTGTCTTGCTCTCCATATGCCACAGAAGAAAGACCACGTGAGAATGCAGCAAGAAGGCTACAAGCCAGGAAGAGAGCCCTCACTGGGAGCCCAGTGTGCTGGCACCTTGATCTGGGACTTCTAGCCTCTAGAACTGTAAGAAAATAAATTTCTGTTATTTAAGCCACTCAGTCTATGATATTTTTTATGTCAGCCCAAATAGAATAAGAGAAGTATATAGACAGACCAGATTAGGAGCACTTTGCAGAATTTCCTCATACCCAGAAGGGTACAGGCAGAAAATATTTACCGTATGCCAAGGGGTATTGGTATAGCTGAGAAAAATCCAGACCTGTCGAGGTCTCATAGTTTGGGCCAGGCCAGAAATGATTGTGAAGATGATAACTGTGTAGAGTCCTGATAGGATATTATGTCTCTGTGAAATCTAGCAGTGATAAGTAATAACAATCAAGAACTAATTGTTCCTTTGTTATGTCTTGACCCTATGATGTCAACTGTAACATAAATAATATCCAGGGATAGGGATAGGGTAAGAGTTGAAGATGGTGGGGGCCATGATAGAGAAGCTTTGAATTGATTGGGATTAAGTGTTTAAAATAGATATTTGAGATATAAATTGAGTTTCATAAAAATACAGTCATAGGTTTTTGTGTATCTGAGTTTATGGTGCAAAGCTTTTACCCATTACACATGTTTACTCTGTGGTTGAAGTCCAGCAGTAGGGAATCCCTGGGGCTTGTTTGGGTTTGACTGTAGTGAATGATGCAGGGAAGATCACTGGGGTATATGTCAGAAAAATGTATATTTTCTCTGCTAAATAAAGTAAGTTATAAGTGAAAAATATAAGTGATTCCTTCACAAAAATGTACAAGTGGACCCTTCATGCAAGTTATTTCTTACAGGGCAATGAAGTTGGGTTGAAAAGGTTTACTTCCCATCTGCCAATGTCCCGGAATTTTTAATTCAAATTCAGGCCTTATCTTGCAGATCTTTGAATTTTCTTCTAAAAAATAAAATTTATAAGGCCAGGCACAGTGGCTCACGCCTGTAATCCCAGCACGTTGGGAGACCGAGGCAGGTGGATCGCCTGAGGTCAAGAGTTTGAGACTGGACTGACCAACATGGTGAAAACCCATCTCTACTAAAAATACACAAAAAAATTAGCTAGACGTGGTTGCATGTGCCTGTAATCTCAGCTACTTGGGAGGCTGAGGCACGAGAATCACTTGAACTTGGGAGGTGGAGGTTGCAGTGAGCAGAGATGACACCATTGCACTCCAGCCTGGTGACAAGAGCAAAAATTCATCTTAAAAAAAAGAATAAAAATTATAAATGTGAACTCTGAATAATAAGAATCTTCATTATGTTTACTATTCAATATTTTATCTTTTAAAGTACTTAAGGAGTTGCATTCTTATTGCAAAGATGACATACCTGCTGGAAACATTTGCAGAATTCCTCTGGCTGGAATTTTCTTCAGAGATGATGGTTCATTCTGTTAAATCTTCACATTAATGACTAATCTTTATTCTTTGAGCAATGATTTGATTTTTTTTTTGGTAGCCTTCTGGTACCAGAATGATTTTGAGTTGATTTTCTTAACATGTAAAGAGCTAATAAATCAGTAAGAGAAAGATTCTACATCCAATAGAACACTAGGTAAACGATAAGAAGACAGTTCACAAAGAGTAAATACAAAGGGCTCTACAGCATATGAAAAGGAGTTCAACCTCATTTAAACAAAAAGAAGTCAAAACTACTATGACATATTCTTTTTCACTTTTCACATTGCGAAACTTTTAAAAAAATTGATAATACATATTGATAATACACAATAACAGGCACTCATTGTAGTAACCTCTATGAAAGGCAATTTGTGATATTTACTAAAATTAAAAAGCAAACATACCATTTGACCCAGCAGTTATACTTCTAAGTATGCAGATATGCTAATTTACAGATGTGCTCACCTTCTGTTAAATGACTTATTTATTGCAGTATTGCTTGTATTAGCACAAAATTGGAAACAACGTAAACTTTTATCCAGAAAGGACTAAATGAATGAAATCTGGTATAGTAATACAATGGAGTGTTCTGCAGCAGTTAAAAAGAATATATTGATATGGAATGTGCTCTAAAGCATATTGCTAAGGGAAAAAAGCAAGGTTTGGAACACCTTGTATAATATACTACCATTTATGTTTAAAAATCCACTTTTACATATATGTCTGTATTTGGAAATGTTTGGAATGTATCTAGAAGTTACACTAAAACATGGTGGCAGTGGTTGCCTCTGCTACTAGGGACAGAGATGTAATGAGACTTACTTTTTCCTATGTCTCATTTTGTACTTTTTGAATTTTGTGCCATGGACATTATTATTTATAAAAATTGAATTAAAATGCATACCAAAGCAAAAAAGCTTATGAGCACATTTAAAACAAATAGGTCAAAAATATAGATAATTTAATAAAATATATTATCTCCGAATAATAAATAGCAAGCAAAATGCCCCAAATCTGAGGTTTTTGAATAGCCTACGTGGGTTTAGGAGTGAGAGATTAATCTTAAAAGCCCCTAATAGATGAAATTTTCACAGTAGTATATTTCTTCCCAGCCAAAATCCCCCAGGGAAATCAGTTGAATGCCTTATACTATAATTTTAGTTTTTCATTTCCTTGTGTAAAAACACCCTAGGAGCTTTGCTGCAAGAAGGAATTCCCTGGGATTTTAAACCAGCATGGTTTAGCAAAGTCTTAACTTCAAAGTTAGGTTCCTAATGTACTGTCCACGGGTGGCATCTTTCAAAATGAAGTAATTAGAATTCGGTGGAAGTTGTGGCAGCTACACCTGGAGTTTGATGTTGGAATAAGCAGGAAGTGTGGTCTGACACCCAGCGGCATAAAGCTATTGCAGAGAGCACTATCAATTGAGTGTGTCCTTAATCAGTCTGAAATGATTTTAACATTGACTTTAATATGTATATGCTTTGAGACTAAGTATTAGGAACGATCTCACAAAGATCTCACCAGGGGATGGGAGAAACCCTTCCCACTGTGCTGAGTGGGATGAGGATACTGCCAGCCTGCTGCCTGCTAAGCTCCCCTCCAAAAAAACCCATGATGTGGAGGAGAGTGATGAGTGAGCTTCTTACAACGTGCCTATTCTTGCAGAGTTTTCTCTCTTCCATCCTAGCTGCTGGTGTTGTGTCAACCTTGTCTACAAGGTAAAATTGAGGACCTCTGCTTTAAAACATCAACTCCATTCTTCTCAGCCCACTGTTTTAGCCTTTATTTTGGTAGTTTTTTTGATCTCACATTTTCCCCCTTCCCAGGAGGGATCACGCCTTGAATTCTAATTACCTTAGTTAAGAAGAAACATTGAAAAGATTTGTTGACATTCAGTCAAGAGCAAAAATGTAGGAGGAGTTGGGTAGAGGCCAAAGACTCACTGGCCTGTGTCAGAAGTGTCTGGCACTCTCTGGGGCTCAGTGCATTTTTTTTTTTGAGACGAAATCTTGCTCCATTGCTAGGCTGGAGTGCAGTGGTGCAATCTCAGCTCACTGCAACCTCCACTTCCAGGGTTCAAGTGATTCTCCTGCCTCAGCCTCCCGAGTAGCTGGGACTACAGGCCTGTGCCACCATGCCCAGATAATTTTTATATTTTTAGTAGAGACAGGGTTTCACCATGTTGGCTAGGATGGTCTTGATCTCTTGACCTTGTGATCTGCCCACCTCAGCCTCCCAAAGTGCTGGGATTACAGGCGTGAGCCACTGTGCCTGGCCTTTTATTTATTTATTTATTTTTGAGATGGAGTTTCACTCTTGTCACCTAGGCTGAAGCGTGATGGTGCAATCTCGGTTGGCTCACTGCAACCTCTGCCTACCGGGTTCAAGTGATTCTCCTGCCTCAGCCTCCCAAGTAGATTGGATTACTGGTGCCCACCATCATTCCTAGCCAATTTTTGTATTTTCAGTAGAGATGGGGTTTTACCATGTTGGCCAGGCTGGTCTCGAACTACTGACCTCAGGTGATCTGCTTGTCTTGGCCTCCCAAAGTGCTGGGATTGCAGGTGTGAGCCACTGCACCTGGCCACAGTGCATTCTTATTGATTAACTCTGTTCTTAACTAATTTACTGTAAGGTTTGGCTCTGTGTTCCCATTCAGATATCATCTCGAAATGTAATCCCCACATGTCAAGGGAGGGACCTGGTGGGAGGTGATTGGATATGGGGCGGTTTCCCCTATGCTGTTCTTGTGATAGTGAGTTTTCATGAGATATGATGGTTTAAAAGTGGCACTTTCCCGCTCTCTCTCTGCGCCGCCATGTAAGACGTGCCTTGCTTCCCCTTTGCCCTCTGCCATGATTGTACATTACTCGAGGCCTCCCCAGCCATGTGGAATTGTGAGGCGATTAAACCTCTTTTCTTTATAAATTACCCAGTCTCAGGTAGTTCTTTATTTATAGCAGTTCTTTAATTTATAGCAGTGTGAAAACAGACTAATACCTTGATCCTCCTTAAAAATGGCCCTAATTAATTTTCAAGTTCTGGAGGGAAGTTGTAACAGAGTTTTATTTCCAGTGAGGCCCAGCACTTGAATTTTTAGAGGCTCACTTTATCTTCTACCCTTTGCTAAGGTTTTCCTCAGTTCATTAGTAAATCTTCTTAGAGGGAATGAAATAAAGAGGGGATCAGAGGAAACTTGCCTTTGTCAAAACAGTTCTAGTGAAGGATTTTGTCAGCAAGTATTTGTAACTGCAGGCTTATAAGAGGTTTGAGATTAACTCTGGATTTAATTTCTCTAAGCCATATATTTCCCAGTCCTCAGTAAATGACCAAGAATTGATTCTGGGTGGTGAGAAATCCATACACTATCACACTGGAGTGTCCCTTGAGGATTAGGCAAGACATTTTAGTCCTCCTGCTTGCTATGGTTGGCTATGAATGCACACATGGAGTGTGGAGACGGTTACAGGGAGGGCTGACTGCCTCACACAATCCCTTCCCACGCTGCCTGAGGTTTCTGAGCCCCATTGCATGGGCAGTCACTAGATCAGCTGGAATTTACCCCATCAAATTTAAGTGTAGACAAACCTTCTGATATTTATGCCAGTGTATGTGAAGCATCTGCACTGATACCTGGCTTGTCAGTGGTGGCTAATGCCTTAAAAACATGATGGAGACACTGAGCTGATTTGGAGGCACATGTGTTAGCTATCGATCAAGGGCCTCTTTTGGTCTTGGTTGGGGCCCCGTAAGCTGCTTACTTGCATAGACTAACTTTGGCTTCTTTCTTCTTCACATCAGGAGCGCAGGTACATCCTTGCCACTGGATTATGTTTAACGGCATTCAAATTAACTTTTTCCAGCATCAGTTTAGATCATCCTGGAAAGGCTGACCCTGCTTTCAGGTCTCCAAAGGGTATTTTTCTTCAGACACGCCACTATTTCCTGAACTGATTATTGTGGCTTTTTCCCTCTTCACCTCCTGACTTGTCTTTTTAGTCTAGTCCCATGCAGCAACTTGGTTTCTTAAAATACTTAGCCAGTTGAATATTTTTTATTTTAGCAAATCATGGCGTAGTTCTGTGGTCGTTAATGGAATTTAGCCATTTCTCACTTTCGAAGCATGGCATGGTCTCAAGCTACTTATGTCTGTGCCCAAGGCACCATTGTTATACCAGAGCAAGCACAGAAAATCAACACCAAGACAAAAGTATGCCAAATTGTAGGGTCTTTATTGCCAGCGGCCATGGAGGACTCACGTCTCTCCAACCCATGGCCCCAAGCTCAGGGGAAGCAGGGTTTTTGAGCTGAAAAACCGCATCCTAGTTTTAGGACCAAGATGATGAGGGGATGCAGGGCAAGCAACTTTACAGAAGTTATTTCTGGCAGTTTCTGATAAGCAAAGGCAAGCAGCTTTACACAGTGGGCTTCCTGGAATTTGGGGAAATTCTAAGTGGTCCCTGGTGGAGAGCTGCAAGTCAAACATTACAATAGAAAATTTCTTCTCTTTCTTTTCAATCAGCATTTTTCAGTGAAAGCTAGCTATTTTTATTTACAGAAGCCAAGGTCAGCAGTTATCACAAAGAAAACGGGGCAGCACTTAGAACTTATTTTTGGAAAAACAGCTTTATCTTGTATAAAATGGCATTGCTTAGGTTCTAACTCTAGGCCAGCTATAGCACACCATCCTACTCCCAACTCCTTCATTTGTCATCTCCAAATCTAGAGGGTATCATTTTCATCATTCTCACTTCTTAAAACCTTAAAGCTCTCCAGTTAGCAGCTTGGGCTCTCCCTAGAACCCCACTTCCATGCCCCCTCCCCATAAGGGTCCTACAAACCTACCCAGCATCAAAACTTGGCAGTCCCCATGCCTGTCCTTGCCCTGCAAAACCACATCCAGGAGTGAGGAGCTGTACCTTAGAGCATTTTACCATTCCACACATGGCACCTTTCTTGAGCTCACTTTGGCACTCATTCTAATGAGCCTGGAATGGAAGGCAGTCGGTTTGTGGAGCCTTCACGTAGAGGAGTGCTAGCTTTTTCTACGTTCAGACAGAACAGGATGAAACTGAAGTGGCTATGCAGATATTTTGGTCTCACTAGAATTCTTGTTCCGTTACACAACAACTTTAGGCAGTCAAAATTTCAAATTTGAGAAGGAGGCAAGAATTTTGTCGTGCAGGGCTCATGCCCATTTTCTGCAGCAGGTTTGCTTCAATTAATGTCTGACATATTCTTTCCTTTGTGAAGGTAAAAGAAAACACACAGAGAGACCCAGGGCTTTTTCAAAGGTACAAAGATTTGGGCAATTTGAGGGAAAACACAAGGAAGAGAGGAGAGATTTACTCTACACCTCCACACCCCAAAATAGAGAAAGCCAGACATGTGTATTATCTCTCTCTCTCTCTC
Source organism: Cacajao melanocephalus (assembly GCA_963573385.1). Classification (NCBI taxonomy): domain Eukaryota; kingdom Metazoa; phylum Chordata; class Mammalia; order Primates; family Pitheciidae; genus Cacajao; species Cacajao melanocephalus. The sequence goes on along the minus strand of CAUYLG010031007.1, from coordinate 71,998 downwards.
TCTGTGTGTGTGTGTAGGTGTGCACGCGCATGCATGAACATGCACACACACAGTGTGACTCGTGACTCCAAAGTAATGTAGCAGATTTTCAGACCTGGTTTTTGGAACCTTTCTTATTACACTAATATCTTGGCCTGCACATACGTGCATTCCGTGCCTGTAGGTGTACCTGCGCCCAAACCCAAAGCTCACAATGTAAGACCCAGAGTGCTAACATGACAGACTCTGCAGCTGATGAAAAGCGAGCATTGAGATTTGTGTTGTATATGTTTACATCAAGATTTTGAATTCAGGGACCTGCTGTTTTCACAGTCGCTGCCATTCTCTGCACAGCTTGGAGATGTTACAGTCCCTGAGAGACTGGCTCCCTCATGAATAGGCAATTAGATGTCTCCTCCCTCCAGGCTGCGAGAGATGCTGCCTCCCTCCTGGAATCTTCTCTACTTTTAGAAAACGCGTGCTTAACTTGTAAATGTAGTTTTCAGTGCTGGTAAGAATATTTTTGTTTTGAATAACAATCGCGTTCTTTTCCACAGCGCGAGGCACTCTGCTGAGGAGCACGGAGCCCCTCCCAGCAGGAAGGCTTTTGCGGTGCGAGCCGCGCCTGTCTCAGAGCCCCTCTTTGTCAACACCGGGCTGCACGACCAGCTTCTGAAGTACATAGTAAACATAATTGTTCTCACATTAAAAAGCAGAGGAAAACAAACAAGGCGCAGATATGTCCCACAGTGTTCGCAGCACTACATGGAGCTGTGACACGCAGGCTCCCTGGGGGACCCCTCCTCCCCCATCTCCCTCTCGCTAGCTGGGGGCCCCTGGACGGATGCTGGACTCCTCTGGATTTCAGTTTCTCCCTCTGAGCAGTGAACCTCCTAGACTGTTGGGTGGATTAAATGAGATAATCTATAAAAATGCTTGGAATAACTAGCTGGTGCAGGTCAGCTCTCCATACTGTTGCTGCTGCAGCTCTTGTAGAAGGTAGGTTTACCAGAAAATGAGCCCTCGATATACAGATTCAAATATAAATGTAAGCATACAGATTCCTCAGAAAATGCAGTCCTTTTCTCCAGATCTTGGCTTGACCTCCTTTTTCTAGCCAGTGATAGTATTTTTTAAAAATCAGAATTGAGTCCACTTTAAGAAAATCCAATTTGAGTGTCAGCACCTTAGCCGTGCTTAAAACTCTTTACCAGTTCCCTATCATCTATAGGAAAAAAATCGAGATTCCTTAGTAAGGTATAAAGGGCTATTTGCAATGTGGCTACCAACTACTTCTCTATCTTCTTCCCATGAGACACTGCCGAATGTGTTTTATGCGGCAGCAGGAATGAATTGGCCACAGTCCTGCTATACCACTGTATTATTTCATGTACCTGGGCCTTGGCAATTGCAAATGCATGAAATTCTGTCTCTCCTTCTTTATTTTCTGGGACGTCTCTGGCTCCATCTACGTGTGTCTTCTCTAATGTCTGTGCTCCTCTCAATTAAGGTATTGTCTCCATCCTCCATGCTTTGCCCATATTTTTAGTCTTATACATGTACATATTACCTGGTGTTGCAAGGTATTTGTCTATTCGTTTGTCTTCCCCATGTGAGTCTGAGTTCTTTGAGGAGACAAACTAGGTCTTATTCATTTCTGTATTCCAGCACTAAACAAACAGCACAGACTCAGTGACATAAAAAATTGTTTCATGGTTAAATTGAAATAGAGAGTAAATGTTAATATTATTAAAGCTGACACTGCAGAGATTTTTGTTGCTTTTTTTTTTTTTAACAATACTGAAGTCAGCTCTTGTATTTAAAATATTTTGTGGAACAAGGCCCATTTATGTAAATTAAGAGTAGTTGAAGCAACAGCAAGAAGCCTGGTGTTTCTAGGATTAATTATATTTGATTCAACAAGTGTTGTTCTAAGTGCTACGGGTAATGATGAGGATAGAATAAGATACATTATGTTTCCTCAAGGAGCTTTCAATCTGGAAGGGGATAAGGTAAACAGAGTAGAAATGGGGCAAAATTCATGCCGTTAGAGGTGAACACAAAAGAGTTCTGGAGGTTTGAAGGGAGAATTAGCCAAATGTAACTGCGGATTAGGAGGAGGTATTGTGTGGAAGTGGCAGTGTTTGAGACTGGCCTTGATGGACTTGGCAGAGATGGGCAAGAAGGACATTCCAGGCAGGAGGGACAGTGTGTGTAAAGATCTAGTGGTGACTAACAGGATATCTACTTGGAGACCAGCAGCCGTCCACCAGGCTCCATCTTATGCCCAGTATGGGGAAGCAGTGGGAGAAGAGGCTGAAAAACAAGTCTGTGGCTATTTTACAAAAGATCCTTAGTCCCAGAGTGAGAAATTTTGACTTAAGTTAGCAGGCACTGGGGAGCAATGAACACTTTTAAGCAGAAGAGTGATATAAATAGAAGAACGCTAAAGAAATTTTGGATTGTTAGCATATATGGATTGCCCGGGAAAAGGAGAACTTCACAGTAGGGATAGGAGAGAGGAGATTGCAAGGATGTAGACGGGAGGTGCTAGCAGTGGAATATAGTGTCTGGGAGACCTTGAATTTTCAGAGCCTCACTTCATCTTCTACCCTTTGCAAACAGAGACGGCATGCGTTCATTTTGATGTGAGGATGAGTAAGAAGAAAGAGTCTCATGTGATGCTCAGGTTTAAAGCATGGATAGGGGAAATCATGGAACCATTAACAGAATTCAAGAAATCAAGCAGAGGAAGTCATAGTGGTGGGAATATTGCAAATTTGGTGTGGTCAATGTTGAGTTCAAGGATCTTCAGGTAGATCTGAAACTTAGGAGAGAGGTCAGAGTTAGAGCTGCATACTGACAATAACTGACATCAGGGAATAGATGATATACTGAGAAAAGGAATACAGAGAGAGACAAGAAAACTTAGATAGCACCTACTTTTATTAAAGAGAAAAAACAAATCAGTAAGGGAGAACAATGGCAGTAACAGAACCAGGATAGCTAGTGCAATCTCACGGAATTCAAGTATGAGTTTTGAGGAGGAAATCATTCCTGGAGGGGAATTTCAGTTCATTGACTCTCTGACATGTAGTATAAAAACTTGTCTCAGTTTCCAAAGCTTTTTGGAGCTCATATTCCTTTGTAATTATTTGTTGATATGTCTTTCTCTCCTTCCAGACTGGGAGCTCCTCCAAAGTGAAAACATGTCTTACTTGTGTTTTTCCAACATTTAGCAGAGTACCTGGAATCTAGCTAGGACTTAATGATTGTTTGTAGAGTGAGTAAAAAAACAAAGTAATAGGGAAATGAAGACAAGGAAGGGCCCACAGTGCTAGAGGAAGAGGTATAGCTCCTGAAATAAAGGAATCGAGTGTTCGAATAATTTCCTGCTCTTGCGAGAGGAAGAAAGAACATCTATGAAAAGGCAATTCAAAAGCAAACACTTAGAAAAATTCTAGGCCCTCCACTATAGCATGAAATTCATCAACTACATTTTCATAGATTTAAGCCTCATGATTTGTGAGGTAATGCAATGAAATTATCTAGGAAGTAAAGAGTTCTATAACATTCCAGCTGCTTGAATTCAACTGGCCACATGATTAATGACATTGCTAGGCACATTCAAGGCCTTTCATTTCCCAAGCACTTTATGAACATTGAGTAATCTCACAATACCCTTGTGAGATATTATCATGTTCATTTTCCATATGGTTAACTGAGCCAAGGAGGTTAAATGACTGGCTCAAAGGCCACACTGGAAGTCAATGGCATAAAACGTTCAGAAAGAAGGAATCCCCAGGTCCCATGCCTCACTGTAGGTTGCTGAACTGAATCTCACTCCATGTACTGCTAAGAAGCCTGACAGGCCAGTACTGTAACAGGTTAGATTTTATAGTCAAGATAAGTGAGGATTAGCATGCTGTCTCTGGCAGGTCAGGGCTGGCCCCTGGAAAGAGAGAAAACTATGTTCTGCAGGACAGTGTGATGTAAGACGTGCCTGGAAAAGGAAGCGTGAAACCCAGCATGTGTGAAATCACCTCTATGGATTTACAAAGACATTTAGTGAGATAGGAATCCTGGTAGGGGTGGAGAAAGACAGGCTTAGGAAATCTTGGTTGATGAACATCTTAAATCTGAAAATTGAGGCCTTCTTACTTTTCTTATAAATATTTGCATTATTCTTTACCATTCAGTGTTGATTTTAATAGTCTTTTTTCTACTTCTATCTCCATATTTCTCAATCTGATGCTCCTTTGATATAAAAAATACCAAAATATTCTCATACTGTCAACTCCTATGCACATGGCCTTTAAGTAAACCACAAACTTCTGATGAATTGGAAAGGTGCAATTTGACAAGTCCCAGTTAGCTCACTAGGTTGGGATGTATGTTTCTAATTTGCAATCATGTGTTTATAGCCAAATCTTAAAAAGCATTTGTGCCTTAGTTTTCTCCAAATGAAGAGAAGAGTATGGTGTGGATGCTGTTCATGCCTTGCGCATATTCCCCTGGGCTCCTTATATTGGGAGCTCAAAGACTCAGTGGCTTCTACTGTAGACAGCTGTGACTTTTTGCCTGAGGACTTCCTCTGACTGCTAGAGCATGCTCAGCCTGAGCTGGGGAGGTTAGAAGCCTGGGCTACTGGTGTCCCAGGAGTAGATCTCGAGGAAACACGAATGGGAATTGGTGGAGCAGGACCTCAGCTCTCTCAGTGTGCCCTGTCTTCCATGCAGCCTCACTCCCAACGTCCTTGGCAGGACTGCCCCTCAGTCGTCTGCAGAAGTAGTCTGTTTGGTAACACATAAGCTGTATTGACTTCTTTTTTCCCCCTGTCTCTCTTTCCCACTCTTCTAATTGTGCTGCCTGGGATTACCATCCAAAAAAACCATTTGCATCCAAATGCCTGTCTTAGGGTCTGCATTGGGGCCATCCCAGCCTAAGGCCATTATAAGGGTTATAAGAGTATCAAAGGATAATGGGACTCTGAAATCTAGATAATAATCAAGAGTACATATCACTATTTACAAAGCACTTTCTTTTTAACTTTTATGTGCAGGTTTATTACATAAACTTGTATCATGTGGGTTTGTTGTACAGATTATTTTATCACCCAGATATTAAGCCTAGTACCCATTGGTTATTTTCCCTGATCCTCTCACTCCACTCCTCCCTCCACCCTCTGATAGGCCCCAGTGTGTGTTGTTCCCTTCTAGGTGTCCATGTGTTCCCATCATTTAGCTCCCACTTACAAGTGAGAACATGTGACATTTGGTTTTCTGTTCCTGCGTTAGTTTGCTAAGGATAATAGCCTCCAACTCCATCCATGTCCCTGCAAAGGATATGATCTTGTTTTTTTATGACTACATAGTATTCCACGGTATATATGTACCACATTTTCTTTATCCAGTCTATTATTGATGGGCATTTAAGTTGATTCCATGTCTTTGCTATTGTGAATAGTGCTGCAACGAATATGTATGTGCATGTGTCTTTATGGTAGAATGATTTATATTCCTTTGGGTATATACCCAGTAATGGGATTCTTGGGTTCAATGGTATTTCTATCTTTAGGTCTTTGTGGAATTATCACACTGTCTTCCACAATGGTTGACTAATTTACATTCCCACCAACATGTGTAAGTGCTCCTTTTTCTCTTCAACCTTGCCAGCATCTGCTATTTTTTGGCTTTTTAATCATAGCCAATCTGACTGGTATGAGATGGTATCTCATTGTGGTTTTGATTTGTATTTCTCTAATGACCAGTGTTGTTGAGCTTTTTTCATAGGGTTGTTGGCCTTGAATATATGTCTTCTTTTGAAAATTGTCTGTTTATGTTCTGCAAAGCACTTTCATACTCAGCTTCTCATGAGATTCTTACAACCACTGGTGAGTTAGGATGTCAATTATTAAGTGTATTTAACATCAAAGATATTGAAGTTCAGTGGGGCTTAATGCCTTGCCAGGAGCCAAAACTAGGAAGTGGTGCCTTTGGCCTTTAATTCCAACCTCTTTCTCCAAATCCCCACCTGTTTCCACCTCTTCACTGTATTCTCAAGTGCTGCTAACCAAGACTTGTACTTTGACTTCTAATGCTTCTGCAAACTGTAGACTCCATTAGTGTAATGGAATAGCTATTTAATCTCTACCTACATGTTAAATTTCATTGAAATATGTCAACTGTATATCTATCAGAGAACTTTGATTAGCCACCATTGTGTTTTATAAGGTAAACTAAACATTTAGATTTAAATTATATTTGATTCTTTTTAGAGAAATGTTAAACATCATCAAAATCAGTTTTCCTCTAAACATTTTTATAAATTATTTTTACAATTTATGTATATTTTTTCAAATCATAGATTCTTAGAGTTAGAAGAGACCTTAAAATGTGGAGATGCTGAAATCTTATCCACAGCATCCCAGACAGATGGTCCCCCAGCCTCTGCTGTCATATTTCTTATAATGAGATCACCGTCACACAAGAAGACTCAGTTCATTGTTGAAAGTTCTGGTTGTTTAAAATTGTTTCCTTTTATTGAGCCAAAATGGCTTTATTGTGACTTCTCTCCTTTCAGTTTGGTTAAAACCTCTGGAAGTAAACAGAACAAGTTTAATAATTTGTCTTGGCTTGAGTCTCTTTCTACATGAAAATAATTCTTTAAGTCCATCATCTTTTCTTGTGTTATCATCTGTCTGTGTAATTTTGTTCTTATTAGGAGTGTCTGTGCTAATACTGTGAATGCATTATTCGTTCTTTATTTTTCTGCGGTGGTTCTTTTCATAGGTGATATTTTCATTCCTCTATGTTGGTCCCAGCATTCCTGGCAGCTTTTAGTTACACTGGCTCATTCTTTACAGTTACCGTTTCTCCTTAGGTCTTGTTTGAAACCATGAGTACGCTAGTTTACCCTTGACTGTGAGTTTTCACTTGCTTATTGTTGGATTTCTTCTGTTAGTTCTTGTTAATTTGCTCTTCTCCTATGGTTGTAACATTATATGTTTTTATTGAACTCGTATTTAATTTGAGATTTTCTTTTTGTCTTTGAGGCTCATCTTGTGGGTCCTGTTTCTCCTTTTTTTCAGCTATAGACGTGGGGGACTGGTTGTTAGAAAGAGGTGTAAAGCTCTCTTATTTTCCATATTTCTGCCCTGGATATCCTACTTGGAGAGAGTTTTTAGCCTCTTCCCTCTTCCTTAGCCTTCTCCCCCTCCTCACAGTCTTCTTTCTCTGGCATCTACAGAATGCAACAAACATGAATTTTAGATTTAGCAAACATGAGTTTTAACTCGGCCTCTACCAACTGTATTAGTTTCCTCGGGCTGTGTAACAGATAGCCACAAACTGGGTAGCTTCAAACAATAGAAGTTTGTTCTCTCACAGTTCTGGAGGTCAGAAGTTGGAGATTAAGGTATCGGCAGGGCTCTGCTCTCTCAGAGGCTTTGGGAGCGAGTACAGTACCTTCCTTGCTTCTTCCGTCTTCCGAGGGCTGTTGGCATTTCTTGGCTGTGACTGCATCTCTCACTGCTCTGCTTTCATGTCACCTCCTCTGCATGTGTGGTGTCCAGTCCCTCTGCCTGTCTCTTACATGGACAATTGTGGTGGCATCGAGGGCCTCCCTGACAAACTAGAATTATCTCCTTATCTCCAGATTCCTAATTTGACCACATTTTCTTCTTCTTCTTTTTTTTTTGAGACAGAGTCTTGCTCTGTCACCCAGGCTGGAGTGCAGTGGTGCAATTTCAGCTCACTGCAACCTCTACCTCCTGGGTTCAAGCAATTCTCCTGCCTCAGCCTCCCAAGTAGCTGGGACTACAGGTGTATGCCACCATGCCCGGCTAATTTTTGTATATTTAGTAGAGACGAGGTTTTGCCATGTTAGTGAGGCTGGTCTCGACTGCTGACCTCAGTGATCCACCTACTTCAGCCTCTCCAAGTGCTGGAACTGCAGGCATGAGCCACCATGCCTGGCCTTGATCACATCTTCTAATGATCTTTTTCCAAATAAGAAAACATTCACAGGTTCTAGGATTAGAACCTGATATATTTGGTGGACATCATTCAGTCCATTTCAACCTCTTATTGTTACTATGATGTTGGGGAAGTATACGTGCCTCGATTTCTTTCATCTATAAATTGGAACCAACAATTACCACTTACAGTACTGTTCTGAGTTTTAAATGAGACAGCATATATAAAGGGCTTAGCACATATTAGGTGCTCAATACATTTTAGTGACCTATCCTGCCTTCTAGACAGGTTTTTTAGGTGGATTATTCAGGATAAATTTCTTTATCTTTCCTAAGTTTAGCTTTCTGAATCTTTGTGCTTGGGTAATTTTTTTTTTTTTTTTTTTGAGATGGAGTCTTGCTTTGACAGGCTGGAGTGCAGTGGTATGATCTCAGCTCACTGCAACCTCTGCCTCCCGGGTTCAGGAGATTCTCTTGCCTCAGCCTCCCAAGTAGCTGGGACTACAGGCACGTACCACCACGCCTGGCTAATTTTTTGTATTTTTAGTAGAGACAGGGTTCCACTATGTTGGCCAGGCTGGTCTCGATCTCCTGACCTCGTGATCCACCTGCCTCAGCCTCCCAAAGTGCTGGGATTATAGGCATGAGCCGCAGCACTTGGCCATGCTTGGGTATTAAAATACTTATCTCATAACATCTTTGGGAATATCAAAGGAGATCATATATATGAAAGTGCTTTGCCTACTGTAGACTACTATAAAATTATCAGTTGTTGCCATCTCAACATCAGTATTAGTTTATGTTAAAGTGTGGCCAAGTGTAAGTTCCAGACATCGTTCTATTGAGCTGCAGTCTAGTCAGCTCTCTTGCAGTCTATAGTTATTTAATTGATTTTTTTGAGACCAAATGTAGGATTTTATATCCTATGAAATTTAATCTTGTTGGTCTTGGCCCAGCATCCCGTCTGTCAAGTTTACTTTGAGTTTGTATTCGAGAGTTATTTATGTTATTCCCTCAAGCTCTGGGGCTGTTGCTGGCAGGCACACTTTAGACTATAATGCATTCAAAGAAGAGTCAGAGTTCTAAATTCCCCCCCATTACCACCCCCACCTCACCTCCTCCTCACCTCCTGACTTTGCTCAATTTTAGAAAGACATAGAAACTCCCAATTTAATTTTATTTTGGATTGAGGATACACATTAGAGGACTGACTGCTCCCACTTCACCAGAATTTTCTAAGAGTTGATGGCTTTATATAAAGGGCTTGAAATGTAAAAAAACAAAAAACTCACAGTATATACATATCCAGGGACAAAGCAACCAGAAAATTTTCTTTCTTGTTCCTAATGGAAGACCAGAAAGGTATTTGTTAATTTTTTAAACAATTCACACACATGCACACACACACACACACACACACATACACACACACACACACATCTTTCATCATATATTTGATACATCATAGGTCTATAATGTTTTAAAATTCTATTTGGTATAAAATTTGGTTTAAATAATGTTTGGGTCCTTTCATTCCTTTTTTCTTTCATTCCTTTTTAATATTATCCTTATAATGATAAACACCACCCCACACACACACACACTCTCACATAGACAAGCAAGCAGAACCCATTTAATGTAGTGTCTTCAGCAAGGATGAATTTATAACTCCCATCACAACTCATCACATTTATATGGCAACAGAAATTGTAGTGCTTCAGTCTGACCTGGGGGCCTGGAAGCATTACAGTTTATTAGGCAGAGCTTTTACGAGACCCTCATTTGCAGAGATGTTTCCATCAGAGCAATACTAAAACGTCCTCTGAACCAAGAAAATGGGAATAGCTGTGAGCTTGTCAATCTTTGTTCTTTCAAACGTAGCATTTCACAATTCTGTTATCTACTGCGGAAGCTTAGAGAAGCTCAAGTCTGATGAATATCTTTCAACTTCTATTAAGATCAAACTCAGCAGTCTGTACCTTGTCAACCGTCGTATTCATGAAGAGTGACAGATCACCTTTGAAACCTTTGAGAATAAGTAAGATGGTGGCTAGATAAAGGTTATTGTGCCACAGTTGAATATTTAATAGATTCTGCTGGAAATTTAAAATAATATTGCATTATATGTTCAACATTTTCCCCCTCAGAAAGGTAGGCTGAGGCTGAGGAGATATTTCAGAGTTGTAATTACTGCACTTAAAATTGATGTGGATATGCATGCATATGAAAGGAAAATGAGAGACGTTTTTCCCTCAGAAGAGAGCCATTTTTGCCCATCACTATATATCAGACGAAAGAAACAGGATAGTTTCTTTAAACTTAATGTCATACTCTATTGCAGCTAGTAACATATTCATTTGAATTAAGTTTTAAAGACAAAACTCCAATCAGCAGTCCCAGTCAAGGCATTATTTTAATCAAAAGATTTTTTGAAAAGTGGTTGATTAAAAAATAAGTTCAGAAATATAAAGAAGTAGGATAGTTAAAAAAATTTCTGTGAGACTTAGAAATGATATTTTAGAACTAAAAAGAAAAAAATGAAATGTTCAAGTACTCCAAGGATGTAAAATTTTTAAAGACATTGAAAATTATTATGGCTATAATATTTAATTCCGCCTTGGACCAATATCATTCTCCTCCATAAGTGATCACAATAAGAGAGTGATCACTTCTGCAGACCATCTTCAGGCAGAGGAGGTGTGACTTTTAGGGGACAGGGAGGAGGATAAGCTAAAAGATACCAACCCCCTCCCTAAAAAAAATATTTCTCACCAGTCCTTAAAATTTTAGCCTTTACGTTTATGTTTTTAAGTTGAGTTATTTTATCTCTCCAAAGCCTCACTAAAAACAGATCTACCTGGAAATGTTAACACTCGTTGAGCTAGGGGTTCTCAAACTTTTATATGCAGGAGAAGCACTTCGGGAGCTGGGTGGTGATAAAAGTGCTTGATTTTGGCCTCAGAGATTCTGATTTGGTATTTGTGGAGTGGGGTTTAGGGATCTGCTTTTCTTTCTTTTTAAAAAATCATCTCTTTTTTTTTTCAGAGTAGTTTTAAGTTCACAACAGTTGATAAGAAGGTATGGAGATTGCCTATATACTACCTGCCCAGACACATAAATAGCCCTTTCCATTCTCAACATCCCCCATTTGTACCTTTGTTACAATTGATGAACCTACATTGACACATCATTATCTAAAGTCCATAGTTTACATTAGGATTCATTCTTAATGTACATTCTATGGGCTCAAACAAATGTATGTGTATCCACCAGCATAGTATCATATGATATAGTTTCACTGCCCTTAAAGTCCTCTGTTAACAGATTTTCAGATGAACTCTTGCCCTTGACCATAAGCAGGTCACAGTCACAAGCAATTTTTTTTTTAAGTAAAGAACTAGAGAAGTAGGGAGGGTATAGCAAGAAACAGGGCATAAGAGATAATGTGAGGAGCCTGGCTAGAGCAGTGGAGAGTAAACTTAAGGCAAATAAGGAAATACTTGAGGATCCAGGAAAGTAGTGACATATTATTCTATCAATGTCTTTTTACAAAAGCTATGCAAATCACCCACAGACATGAAACTTGAGTCCGCAAATTTATTAATTAAAAAGTTTCATCTGTATCCATATTACTTCCCCACTCCCCCCACCGAACCCTGCCAATACACACACACACACACACACACACACACACACACACACACCCCATTCATTGCAGTTGTTTGGCACTGTGGGTTCTAATTTTCCCTGTCCCTCAAAGGGCCACCTATGGGTGAAGCTGTTCTTAATGATCATGTCTATATGATATTGAATATCCAGCTGAAAACAGGGGAGAAAAAATCAATAAAACTGATTACTTGAAATTATGTGGACAATTCATTCTACTCTTGTACCCCAAAAGTTTTTAGATTTCAACCCTGTTTGCCACTGATTTTCATTTAAACTTCATTCTCTTAACCTCAGGCAATAAATCACCCTGATACTGACATACCTGAGGGGATGTTTTCCCTTTTCCTGGTTGGTTCCCTGCAAGTGGGAGTGAGTGGGGAAAAGGCATTTCTGAATTCCTGACCTCGGCCCAACTACCGCATTTTTAGTTTTACCTTTTTTACTCGAAATTCCGTAACTTAAAGTGTGAAAACCCAACCAAATTATAGGGAATGGGGAAACTCCCCATTTTTCTTCCTAAAAGATTATAATTGCCAAAGCAATAAACTATTATAGAAAATTCAGAAGTGGACAACAACAAAAAATATCAGACATAGGAGAGATAAGTCCTGTTAGCCTTTCTGGCATGTTTCTTTTAGTCTTTTTTGCTTTTTTCTGTGCATGTGTTATATATATTTTAATAACAACATGGCATTATATCATACTGACAGTTTTAAAACTTGCTTTTCCCAGTTAAAGGTACTTCATGAACATTTACCTATACGGATAAGGGTTCTATGCATGATTTGTAATGGCTACATTTATTTTCCAGGCTCTAGATATAGCACAATTTATTTAACCATTTTTTCTGCTGCTAGCTATTTAGGTGATATTTAGTTGGTATATTTCTGCATGTTGTAAATAATGCTCCAATGAATAAGATGGGACATAAATCTTTGTGTACATCTTTGATGATTCCTTAGGGCAAATTTCTAAAAGTGGAATTTCTGGAACAAATTTTGTGCATGACCTTAATGCTTTAGAAATATAATGCCAAATTTCTCTCCAGAAATAATGTAGTAATTTACACTCACACCAGCAGTGTGTGAGTGACTGTTTCCCCGGACGCTTACAGGGAATTGTTATTTTAAAACATCTTTGTCAATTTCCACTTTTAAATTTATGATGATTGTTATTAATGCCTGAAAAAGGTATCTTTTTAAACAAATCTATTTCTAACACATATTTGCCATTGATAATCAAGTATAAAATATCAAATATAATCGATGCCTGGTTTATCCACTAGACCAGTGGTTGACAGATTTTTTTTCTGGAAAGGACCAGATAATAAATATTTCATACTTTGTGGGGCTATATGGTTTCTGTTCCAACTACTCAGCTCAGCTGCTGCAGTGCAAAAGCAGCCACAGGCAATATGAAAATCAATGAGCATGGCTGTGGTCCAATAAAACTTTATTTACCAAAACAGGCAGAGAGTTGGATTTGGCACATGGGCCATAGTTTTCTGGCCCCTGCTTTAGGCATAATGAAAACTCATTATGTGTTAGCTACTGTCCTAGATACTAGAGCGTAGAATCTAGTACAGAAAAGAGAGTGTGACAAATACTATGACAAACAGATGCGCAGGTGATAAGGGTATCAGAGAACAGGAAAGAGTCAGGTCTTGAAGTCCAAGTAGGTGTTAGCCAAATGAAAATAGGAAGGTTTGGAATGTGGGGGCAAAGAGTGGCATGCAGGACAACCAAGGAAGAGAAAAGAGCAAGCACGTGCCAAGGCCCAGAAGAATAAAAACAAATTCCAGAACCTATACATAGTATCCTACACATGAGTACAGATCATGTAGTGTTCATTAGCGTTCTCTAGAGAAACCAAAGCAATAGGAAATTATATAATATGTATATATGTTACTGTTAGTATGTCTCTATCTCTATATCTAAAGATTTATTATAAGGAATTGGCTCATGCAATTATGGAGGCTGGGAAGTCTCCTGATCTGTTGTCTGGAAATTGGAGACCTAGATAAACTAGTGGTATAGTTCCAGTTCAGGTCTGAAGCTTGGAACCAAGGGCACTGGTGGTGTAAGTACCAGTCTGAGGGCAGGAGAAGACCCATGTCCCAGCTCAGCAGCCAGGAAGAGAGAGTAAATTCTCCCTTACTTCACCCTTTTGTTCTATTAAATCTCTCAACAGCGTAAATGATGCCTAATGCCCACTCATAATGCAGAGGGTAATCGTTACTCAGTCTACTGATTGAATGCTAATTTCATCCAAAAATACCTTCATAGAGATGACTAGAAATAATGTTTAACCAAATATCTGAGCATCCCATGGCCCAGTCAAGTTGACTTGTAATTTAACCATCATAAATAGAAAATCAGTGGAAGACAAAGGTGAAGAGGTGGGAGGATCAGACTGTGGAGGGCTCTATAGCCGTACCAAGGAGTTTGCATACATCTTGAAGGTGTTGGAGTCCCATGGGTGAATTCTAAGCTAAGAAATAACATGACTGGGCAGATCACGAGTTCAGGAGATTAAGACCATCCTGGTTAACATGGTGAAGCCCCGTCTCTACTAAAATTCAAAAAATTAGCCACGTGTGGTGGTACATGCCTGTAGTTCCAGCTACTTGGGAGGCTAAGGCAGGGGAATTGCTTGAACCTAGGAGGCAGAGATTGCAGTGAGCCAAGATTGCATCACTGCACTGCAGTCTGGCAACAGAGGAAGACTCCATCAAAAAAAAAAAAAAAAAAAGCAAAAACAAAACATGAACAGATTTCAGTTAAAAAATATCCTTTAACTGGGAGGCAAGTGCAGGTCTGCAAACAGAAACATCTGGTCCTGCTCAATCCCAGTGGCCAAGTATTAACTCCACCAAGCCTCAGTGCTCTGCTTAAGGCTCTCTCAGGCTACAAGGCAAATGTATATCCATGAATATCTGTGGAGCATAGCCTCTGGCTAAGTTCATCTTGGATGGTTCCACAAGAACCCCAGATACCTTGCCCAACCTTGAAACCTAGGATGCAGCCTTGTCCAACTACAGATTACAAACAGCAATGTCACCCAGCCAGGGATGACAGCCTGCCACCCAGGCTGATCAGAGGCAATTGCAGAATTCAGTCAGCAGGCCCACCTTATCAGAATCCATCCGTTGGTCTCACCAAACTGTGGAGCATATCCAGTAGTTCTGCTCAACTTCTAAACACAGACAGTGGCTCAGCCCAACTAGAGAACCCAATAGCAAGGTCTGCCTGTCTGGAGTTGCATCCAATCCCAGGCTAGAATAAATAGTGAGGGTCTATCACCACTGAAGACACCTGCAAGGCTGGAAGAGGCGGCATTTCCTGAAATGTGCAGATACCGTTGTAAGGGCACAAGAATGTTGAAGAACAGGGAAATATTACACTACCAAAAGAAACTAATAAAGCTCCAATAATGAATCATGAAGAAATGGAGATCTATGAAATGATTGACAAATAATTCAGAGTAATCTGAATTCTTTGGGAAACTATAATTAAATACAAGTAGAAATGAAATTTGGAAAACATTCATGAGCCAATGAGAAGTTTGATACCCTCCTCAAAAAGCAAAAATAGTAAAAGCAAACACAAAACAGGTAGAAATCCTAGATATTTGTTCAACAGAATGAATCTTTGCATAATAGGAATTCCATAAGGAAAAGATAGAGAAAAGGCCCCCAAAAATATTTTACAAAATAATGGCACAAAATTCTCAAATCTAAGGACAGATGACAACATCCAGGTATAAGAAGCTCAGAAGTCTCCAATAAATTTCAGTCCAAAAAAGAGTTCACTAAGACACATCATAGTCAAACTATCAAAAATAAAAGACCATAAAAAAATTCTGAAAACAGAAAAAAGCAAGAAACACATAATATTGAAGACAGTCCCAGTATGGCTGTCAGTAGATTTCTCAGCAGAAACCTTGCAAGCCAGGAGACAGTGGTATGACATATTTGAAGTGGTAAAGTTAAAAAACTACCAAGCAAGAAGGCTTTACCTGGAAAAGCTATCCTTCAGAAATGAGAGAGAAATAAAAACTTTCTTGATAAACAAAAGCTAAAAGAGTTAATCACCACTGGGCCTGCCTTATGTGAGTTGCTATAAATAGTTATTTAAGTTGAAATGAAAGACTGATAAAATAAAACAGGTAAAAGTAAAAAAACTCATTGGTATAAGTAATATGTAATTATCTAGAATATCCTAATACTTTAAGTGTATAGACCAATTTAATTTCTACTGTAAGGGTTAAAGACAAAACTATTAAAAACAGCTGTAGCTAAAACAAATTGTTACAGTACAAATAATATAAAGATATAAATTTTGACATCAATATTATAAAAGGTTGAGAGGAGGGAACAAAAGTGTAGAGTTCCTACATACAATGAAAGATAAGTTATCAGCTTAAAATAGCCTGTTATAAGGTGTTTTATGTAAGCCTCATGGTAATTACAAAGAAAACGTGCATAGTAGTTGTGAAAATATAAAAAGAAAGAATTCAAAGCATACTATACCAGAAAACCATTAAACCACAAAGGAAAACAACAAGTGAGGAAGAAACAACCTACAACCAACCAGAAAACAAATTACAAAATGGTATTAGCAAGTCCTTATTTATCAGTAGTTACCCTGAATGTAAATGGATTAAAATCTCCAATCAAAAGACATAGCATGACTGAATAGATTAAAAAAAAAAAACTACATGCTTAGAACAAAGAGACTCACTTTATTATAAGGACACACATAGACTGAAAGTAAAAGGATGGGAAAAGATATTTCACACAAATAGAAATCAAAAGAGCAGAGGAAGCTATATTTATATAAGTCGAAAACTGTAAAAAGAGACAACAAAAGTCAATTCATCAAGAGGACGTAACAATTGTAAATATATATGCACCCACTATCAGAGCACCAAAATATATAAAGCAATTACTATATTATCTGAAGGAAGAGATAGAATGCAATGCAATAATAGTAGGGAAACTTAATACCCCACTTTCAATAATGGACAGATCATCAGTAAGAAAACAGAAACTCAGTAAGAAAACAGAAAAGCAGTAAGAAAACATTGGACTTGAATTACACTATAGACTAAATGAATCTAACAGACCTGTACAGAATATTTCATCCAACAGCAACAAAATACCTATTTTTCTCTAGCACACGTGGTTCATTCTCCAGGACAGACCTTATGATAGGCTATAAAATGAGTCTTAGCAAATGTAAGAAGATGGAAATCATATCAACAACTTTTCTCTAACCCAATGGCATGAAACTAGAAATAAATAACAGGAGGAATCTTGGAAAATTCACAAATATGTGAAAATTAAACAAAATTCTCCTAAACAACTAATTTGTCACATAAGAAATCTAAAAGAAAAATTTTTAAATGCCTAAAGACAAATAAAAATGGAAATACAATACAGCAAAACTTATGGGATGCAGTAAAAGAAGTCCTAAGAGGGAAATTTATAGCAATAAACACCAATATCAAAAAAGAAGAAAGATCACAAATAATTTAATGTTATACCTCAAGGAATTAGAAAAAGAACAAACTAAGCACAAAATTAGCTGAAGGAAGTAAATAACAAAGATCAGAGCAGAAGTGAATTAAATACAGACTAGAAAAACAATTTAAAAAACTAATAAATTCTTTAGGAGGCAGAGGCGGGTGGATCACGAGGTCAAGAGATCAAGACCATCTTGACCAACATGATGAAACCCCGTCTCTACTAAAAATACAAAAAAATTAGCTGGGCGTGGTGATGCACGCCTGTAGTCCCAGCTACTTGGGAGACTGAGGCAGGAGAATTGCTTGAACCTGGCAGGCGGAGGTTGCAGTGAGCCGAGGTCACGCCACTGCACTCCAGCCTGGCGCCTGGTGACAGAGTGAGACTCTGTCTCAAAAAAAAAAAAAAAAATGAATAAATTAAGAGTTCATTTTTTAAAAGATAAATCAAATTGACAAACTCCTTAGCTAGACTAAGAAATAAAGAGGGAACACTCAAGTAAATAAAATCAGAAATGAAAGAAGAGACATTATAACAGATTCCATGGAAATACAAAGGATTATAAGAAATTACTGTGCCAACAGATTGCATAACCTAGAAGAAATGAATACATTCCTAGACACATACAATGTACCAAGACTGAATCATGAAGAAATAGAGAACCTGAACAGACCAATAGTGAGTCTATTGTTTCCATCAAAGAAAAGCCCAGGACCAGATGACTGAATTCTACCAAACATTTAAAGAAGAACTAATACCAATCCTTCTCAAACTCTTTGGCAAAACTGAAGTGAAGGGAACACTCATTTTACAAGGCTAGCATTGCCCTCGTATCAAAGCCAGACAGGGACACTACAAGAAAGGCAAACTACAGGCCAATATCCCTGATGAACATAAATCCAGAAATGTTCAATAGAATATTAGCAAACTGAATTCAACAACATGTTGAAAGAATCATTCACCATGATCAAGTGGAATTTATCCTTTGGATATGAGGATGATTCAACATATGTAAATTAATCAGTGTGGTGCATCACATTAACAAAATGAAGGATAAAAATTATGTGATTTTAAAAAATCATGCGATTATTTCAATAGATGCAAAAAAGCATTTGAAAAAATTCTACATCCTTTCATGAAAACAAACAAACAAACAAACAAACAAACTCATAATGGATTAGGTACAGAAGGAATGTACCTCAACAAAAATAAAGGCTATATGTGACAAACCTATAGCTAAAATCATACTCAACAATGATGGGTCAAAAGCTTTTTCTCTAAGGTCAGGGATAAGACAAGGATGCCCACTCTTATAATTTCTTTTTAACGTAGTGTTTATTCTAGCCAGAGCAACTAGGCAAGAGAAAGAAATAAAAGACATTCTAATAGAGAATAAGCAAAATATTATCTCAGTTTGCTGATGACATGATGTTATGTATGGAAAACCCTAAAGGCTCCACTAAAAAACTGTTAGAACTGATAAAGGAATTCAGTAAAATCAATACACAAAAATCAGTAGCATTTCTATACATTAATAACAAACCACCTGAAAATGAAATTAATCCCGTTTACAATAGCAAAAACAGCAACAAAAATACTTAGGGGTGGAAAATTTAAGCAAGGGGGTGAAAGATCTGTATACTGTAAACGATAAAACACTACGGAAGGAAATGGAATAAAACACAAATAAATGGAAAGACATCCTGTGTTCATGGACTGAAATAATTAATACTGTTAAAATGTCTATATTACCCAAAGCAATCTACAAGTTTAATGCAATTCCTACCAAAACTCCAATATCATTTTTTTCACAGAAATGGAAAAAGACAATCATTAAATTCTTATGGACCCACAAAAGGTCCCAAATAGGCAAAACAATTTTGAGTAAAAAGAACAAAACTGGGCACATCACACTCCCTGACTTTAAAATATATTATAAGGCTATTTTAACCAAACAGCTGCCATAATACCAGATATCAACCAATGGAACAGTATACAAAACCTAGAAATAGGTCCACATATTTACAGTCAATTGATCTTCCACAGAGGTGCTAAGAACACACGATGGGGAAAGGACAGTATCTTCTATAAATGGTGCTAGGAGAACTGGATATCCACATGCAGAAGAATGAAATTAGATCCTTATTTCACATCATATATGAAAATCAACTCACAATGGATTAAAGACCTAAATATAAAGACCGAAGGTATAAACCTACTAGAATAAAGCATAGGGGGAAATCTCTACAACATTGATCTGAGCAATAATTTTTTATATATGATTCTGAAAGCATAGGAAATAAAAGCAAAAATAGACAAATAGGACTATATTAAACTAAAAAGCTTCTGCACAGCAGAAGAAAACTAGCAAAATGAAGAGACAACCCACAGAGAGGGAGAAAGTATTTGCCAACCATACATCTGATAAAGAGGTAATACCCAAAATATATAAGAAACTCAAACAACTCAATAGCGAGAAAACAAATAACCTCATGAAACAGGGGGCAAAAATTCCTATACATGAACAACAATCAAGCCATGATCCAAATCAGGAACATACTCCTGTTCACAGTTGCCCCAAACAGAAGAAAATACCTAGTAATACAGCTAAGCAGGGACGGGAAAGATTGCTACAAGGAGAACTACAAAGCACTTCTCAAAGAAATCAGAGATGACACAAACAAAAGGAAAAACATTCCATGCTCATGGATAGGAAGAATCAATATCATTAAAATAGCCATTTTGCCCAAAGCAATTTACAGATTCAATGCTATTCCTATTAAACTACCATTAAGATTCTTCACAGAACTAGAAAATAACTATTTTAAAATTCATATAGAGTCGAAAAAATGCCTTAATAGCCAATGCAATCCTAAGCAAAAAGAACAAAGCTGGAGGCATCATGCTACCCAACTTCACACTGTACTACAGGGCTACAGCATGGTTTTGGTACTAAAACAGAAACATTGACCGGTGGAACAGAATAGAGAACCCAGAAATAAGGCTGCACACCTACAACTATCTGATCTTTGACAAACATGACAAAAGCAATGAGGAAAGGATTCCCTATTCAATAAATGTTGCTGGCTAGCCATATGCAGAAGATTGAAACTGGACCCCTTCCTCATACTATATACAAAAATTAACTCAAGATCGATTAAAGACTTAAATATAAAACCTAAAGCTATGAAAACCCTGGAAGATAACCTAGGCAATGCCATTTAGGACATAGGCATGGGCACAGATTCATGATGAAGACTTCAAAAGCAATTACAACAAAAGCAAAAATTGACAAATGAATCCAATTAAACAAGAACTTCTTCACAGAAAAAGAAACTATCAGCAGAGTAATCAGACAACTTATAGAATGGGAGAAAATTTCTGCAAACTATTCATCTGACAAAGGTCTAATATCCAGCACCTATAAGGTACGTAAGCAAATTTACATGAAAAAAATAACCCCATAAAAAAGTGGGCAAGGGACATGAACAGACACTTCTCAAAAGAAGACATGCATATGGGGCCAATAATCATATTTAAAAAAAGCTCAACATCACTGATTATTAGAGAAATGCAAATCAAAACCACAATGAGATACCATCTCACACCAGTCAGAATGGCTATGATTAAAAAGTCAAAAAATAACAGATTCTGGCAAGGTTGGGGAGTAAAAGGAATGTTTATATACTGTTGGTGGGAGTGTAAATTAGTTCAACCATTGTGGAAGACAGTGTGACGATTCCTCAAAGACCTAAAGATAGAAATACCATTTAACCCAAGAATCCCACTACTGGGTATATACCCAAAGGAATATAAATCATTCCATCATAAAGACACATTCATGTGTATGTTCACTGCAGCATTTTTCGCAATAGCAAAGAATGGAGTCAACCTAAATGACCATCAGTGATAGACTAAATTAAAAAAAATGTGGTACATATATACCATGGAATACTAGGCAGCCATAAAAAAGAATGAGATCATGTCCTTTGCAGGAACATGGATAAAGCTGGAGACAGTTATCCTTAGCAAATTAATTTAGGAACAGAAAACCAAATACCACATGTTCTCACCTGTAAGTGGGAGCTAACTGATGAGAACACATGGACACTTAGAGGGGAACAATGCACGCTGGGGCCTATCAGAGGGTGGAGGCTTGGAAGAGGATGAGGATCATGAAAAATAACTGATTGGAACTAAGCTTAATACCTGGGTGATGAAATAATCTATACAACAAACCCCCATGACACAAGTTTACCTATATAACAAACCTGCACATGTACACCTGGACTTAAAAGTTAAATGTTTTTTTCAAAAGGGAGAAAAAGTAGTCAAAGGATCTGAACAGATATTTCTCAAAAGAAGACATACAAGTAGGTACACAAAAAAATGCTCAGTATCACTAATCATCCCAGGGAAATGCATTTTAAAATCGCAATGAGATATCTCCTCACGCCTGTTAGAATAGGTGTTATCAAAAAGATGAAAGAGGCCAGGTGCAGTGGCTCATGCCTGTAATCCCAGCACTTTTGGAGGCCAAGGTGGGTGGATCACCTGAGGTCAAGAGTTTGAGACCAGCCTGGTCAACATGGTGAAACCCTGCCTCTACTAAAAATACAAAAAATAGCTGGGCGTGGTGGTGCACACCTGTAATCCCAGCTACTCAGGAGACAGAGGCAGGAGAATTGCTTGAACCCAGGAGGTGGAGGTTGCAGTGAGCCAAGACGGTGCCATTGGACTCCAGCCTGGGCAACAGGAGCGAAACTTCATCTCAAAAAAAAAAAAAAAATGAAAGATAACATGCATCGGTGAGGCTGCAGAAAAAAGGGAATAGTTGTACATTATTGTTGTATGTAAATTAGTACAACTATTATAGAAAACAGTATGGACGTTCCTTACAAAAACCCCGAATTAGAACTACCATATGATCCAGCAATCTCATGTTTGAGTATGTATCCAAAGGAAATAAAATCAGTATGCTGAAGGGATATCTGCACTCCCATGTTCAATGCAGCATTATTTACAATAGCCAACATATGGAATCAACTGAAGTACCCATCAATGAATCCATAGATGAAGAAAATGTGGTGTATCTATATAATGAGATATTATTCAGCCTTTTAGAAAAGGAAATTATCTTATTCATGACAATACGGATAAACCTGGAGGACATTATGCTAAGTGAAATAAGCCAGGCACAGAAAGACAAATGATCTCACTTACATGTGGAAACTTAAAAAGTCTGACTCCTAGACATTGCATAGAATGATGGTTACCAAAGGCTGGGAGGACGGGGGAGAAAATGGGAAGTTGTTAGTAAAAGGGTACAAAGTTTCAGTTAGTAGGAATAAGTTTTGAGATCTATTGCACAGCAGGGTGACTATAGTCAATAATAATGTATTGTATATTTCTTTTTCTTTATTTAAGATGGAGTCAGTCTTGCTCTGTCACCCAGGCAGGAGTGCAGTGGCGCGATCTTGGCTCACTGCAACCTCTACCTCCCAGGTTCAAGCAATTCTCCTGCTTCAGCCTCCCGAGTAGCTGGGACTACAGGCACTCGCCACCACATCCGGCTAATTTTTGTATTTTTAGTAGAGATGGGGATTCACCATATTGGCCAGACTGGTCTCGAACTCCTGACCTCAGGTGATCCACCTGCCTCAGCCTCCCACAGTCTTGGGATTACAGGCATGAGCCACTGCACCTGGCTGTGCATTTCCAAAGTAACTAAGAGTAAATTAAAAAATGACTCACCACAAAAAAATGAAAGTGAGGTGATGGATATGTTAATTAGCTGGATTTAATAATTCTAATTTGTGTACATACATGAAAACATCACATTGTGCCTCACAAATGTATAAAATTATGAATTTTCAAAGAAAAATAATATTCATTAAAAAAATCCTTTAGTGATTGT
Organism: Cacajao melanocephalus; assembly: GCA_963573385.1. Lineage (NCBI taxonomy): Eukaryota > Metazoa > Chordata > Mammalia > Primates > Pitheciidae > Cacajao > Cacajao melanocephalus. The sequence goes on along the minus strand of CAUYLG010031007.1, from coordinate 48,931 downwards.
ATTATAGTCATGTAAGAGACTATGAACATTTCCTATTAACATTAGGAAAAGCTGGATGAATGGTTTATGGGAACTCTGTACTGATTCTGTAACTTCTCTGTAAGTCTAAAATTATTTCACAATTGAAAGTTAAAAATATCCTTTTGGCGGCAGTGTAGAGGATGAAGTAGAGAAGTAGGTTGGAGGGGGGTATTGTGGTAATCCGGGATAAGGAGGGTCTGAAATCAGACCATAGCAGAAGGCCTGGAGGACACAAGAGGGTGGATGAGAGAAATTTAGGAGTGAGAGGAGTCAGGATTCAGTGACTGGATGAGGTTTGGAAATGGAGCCGTTACAGGGACAAGGCTTGCTTGAAGTGGTAATATTCTTCCTTCAGCAGGAGAAAGAAGGTTAACTTTGAACCAGATGTGAGATAAGACCAAATGTTAAAGGGTGTTTGAAGAAGTCGAATGACTCCCTTCTAGCTGAGTAAGATTTTCAAGTGAAGTGAAACTCAGTGTCCAACACTCTACCAAAAGAGAATACACAGCAGGACTACTGCTTTCAAGACCAGAGGAGGTGGCCAGAGCTTTTTATGTGAGCATTATGAATTTGTGTATGAAGTAGGAAGAGTATGAGTGGAGTCGCTACACCCTGCAGGAGCTCACAGTTTTTCAGGCATGTGATGTTTCGTCTAACTCTGAATGCTTCTTTGAAAATGGCTGAATTTATATAGTAGCCTTAAGAAAGATTCATGAAGCAAGTGTTGTGTTAAACTCTAGTCTCAGAGTGTTAGTTCTAAATGATTCCCAGCCTTGGGTAAAATCCCATAATGGTTTTTTTCTTTATCATTTGATCAACTGCAGTGACCCTAAAGCTATCAGCTAGATTGAATTAGAGGGTTACTCTTCCTCAAGGAAGACAGGTGGAAACACACTGTACAAAGCCATTTCTCAGGGATAATTTATTTTCTCCTTTAATTCATGGCTGGCTATTTGCTGGTAAGCTAATTGGCTGAATGTGAAATATTTAGATGTTTTGTTTCATATGATATCCCAAACTGGTTTATTTCACAGGCTGAATTTACTAAATTAATCCATTATATGACTGTCATCCAATTATTTTTCTGTCAACCATTCCAAAAGTGTGAACATTTCCAATAACGCTAGTTCCTTTGAAAAGTTTGATGTAGTTTGTCTTTTAAAGGGTGTTTCAGAGCAGATAAGAATCCAAATACATATTAAAAATGTAAATCCTGTATTTCACATTATTTGGTGCATTTTTCTAATAATTTAAGAGATTAGATGAAAACTACTTCGGAAGCTATTGTTTCCCAAATCTTAGGCTTGGTAATAAGAGAAGAGCTAAACACAGCCAATTAAGAATGCTTTCTGACTGGGTGCGGTGGCTCATGCCTGTAATCCCAGCACTTTGGGAGGCCAAGCTGGGTGGATCATCTGAGGTCAGGAGTTTGAGACCAGCCTGACCAATAAGGTGAAATCTTGTCTCTATTAAAAGAATACAAAAATTAGCTGGGTGTAGTGGCAGGTGCCTGTAGTCCCAGCTACTCCGGAGACTGAGACAGGAGAATTGCTTGAACCCGGAAGGCAGAGGTTGCAGTGAGCCGAGATTGCACCACTGCACTCCAGCCTGCGCAACAGAGCAAGACTCCATCTCGAAAAAAAAAATGCTTTCTGTATGCATAAGACTATAGATGTTATTAAGAGAGTAAGATAAAAAGAGAGGAAAAAAAAATCAAAATGAAAGAAAGCATCATCCTGGCCCTCCAGGAATTATAGACAACAAAATGAAAGCATAGTTGTCTATCTTATCTGTCTATAGAAAAGAAAGAATAGAACTGTGATTTCATGATCAAGGGAAATACAAATTGAACAATTTCAAAGTATGCATTTAAATACTAAAGAGGGGCTAGGCGCAGTTACTTATGCCTGTAATCGTAGCACTTTGGAAGGCCGAGGTGGGCAGATAACTTGAGGTCAGGAATTCAAGACCAGCCTGGCCAACATGGTGGAACCCCGTCTCTACTAAAAAAAAGAAAAAAGAAATATAAAAATTAACCCGGTGTGATGGTGGTGCACCTGTAATCCCAGCTACTCAGGGGCTGTGGCAAGAGAATTGCTTGAACCCGGGAGGCGGAGGTTGCAGTGAGCCGAGATAGCGCCACTGCACTCCCGAGAGACTCCATCTCAAAAAAAAAAAAAGCTAAATAGAAGCTTATTTGTAAACACCCACAATCATAATGTCTTTTTGTTTTCTAAGGTGCAAAGAAGATGATAAACTGTAATCATGAAAAGTCAGATGAAAACACAAGCCTCCAGGAAAGCTGCAGCCAACCAATTTCACAAGCTTGTTCCAGGAATGCCTGACCCAGGTAATAACTTTGATTCACAACTCAGCCATTAGAAAAAGGAGCAATGGAAATTAATCTAATGGACAACATAGTTGCTTGAATTTTCAGAAATGTCTGACTCTCTATCTCCTTAAGGGAAACAGTTCGAAGGCAGTCATACTGACAATCGTAGTACTGAAACCTGTGCTGTCCTTTCACCAAACTTTAAAACGCAAGATGTTTGGAAGACTAACACATAAACTGGCCCCAAACTGGTCAGGATGATTATTTTCCTATATTTTCTTACCATGTTTTAGTCTATCAAAAAGAGCTGTAGTCTGCTTCTGGATAGAAAAAAAGAAGTTTTTTGAAAGACGATCACAAAACAGCTATTTTAGAATGAGCAGTAGATTTTAATCTTAGTAGACTAAGGGTGGCTTTTGTCACACACTTTTGACTACTTAACTTGAAGGCTTTCAAAAGGAAAACATTCAAAAGAACCCCCAGTGAGTCAGCAAAGACTTTGAAAAGATTGTGTATATTTTCTAAAGCATATTTAAAAAAAAATCATGTACAGGGAGAAAGTGTAGAACATGTACCCACAAGAGCTAAATTTAAAAAGTGTGCGTACAGTGAACACATGCGTAGCATATGGATGCGGCTGACGGAAGAGGGCCTGGCCTCCATTCAAGACACCACTCACAGCAGATGCACCGTCATAAATTTGAGCTACACAGCCACATCCTTGCTGGTCGGGTTCCAGTCAGTTGTCTTCGAATCTAGTATAGTTAATGCACCCTCAAACTCCAGCTTTCATTTTGGTTGGAGGGATGAGAAATTCCTATGTGAAAAAGCCAAATTGCACATATCCCAGACTGATAAATAGTCATTCATTCCCTACCTCTTGTGAGACGCTGGCAAATAAAATCCCTGGCAACTTTTCATTTCCGAGTTTTAGCCTAACAGATTTTGCCCATTGTCTGTCATGTGATTCCAACATGCGTCAAGGATGGACAGTCAGACATGATAGGATTACCACATTTTCTAGTATATTCCTCAAACAAAGTAAAAGGCTCTGAGTATAACAAGTAGTTTACTTTTCCTTTTATGTTCTCCCTCACCCCCCAGAAAAGTACTGCATTGATTTATTTGCTGGTGGAGTTCTTGGGTGTTCATTTAAAATGGTGACACAGGTGCTTAAACATTTTTAACATATTTATAAAATATGTAAATATTTTACAATTCAAATCAAATGTTTGAATTATCTCTATATGGACCTAAAGATGCACTAGTTTATTAGAGTTCTCTGCAGATTCATTCAATAACTGAGGACTTTGATGACGAAAGGTGCAATATTTAGCCAAACTAGCAACTGGTAAAATGTACCATCTCCACAGATCAAATAGATGGTCATCTTTGGTTCTCACTGGATGGGTAGAGCAGATGTTGGCAAGGAGGGGCCTGCTGTGCACAACCCTTTGGACAAATAATTTGATAACTTTGGCAGAATTGAATCTACTAATTTGATTCGAAGACAACTTAAAATTCTAGGTGGTGGAACAGTACCAGATGCCTCACAAAACATTAGCAACCATGTTTAACTGCTCCTCATCACATCCTCTTCACTCCTCTTCGGGGAGCTTCATTTTAAATTAGATGCAGCTGCGGAGTGAAAGATTTCTTTCATGTTCCTATTTAGTATGAAAACAATAGCAAAAATAAACAGTCAATTTCCTAACTTTTAGGAATTCTTCTTTTGGCTTTGACTTTTTTTTTTTTTTTCATAATGAGAGAGGGACAGTTTGATCGCGGTGCTGTTTTAGAGACCATCTAACAGAAATTCCATGGAGAACTACTCATTTTTCACACTCAACCAGCAAAATTCACTAAATGTGCCCTCTAATTCTGACAAGTTTCAATCACATATTTAGTTTATTTGATTAATTTTAGTGAAGTGGATGTTAATCCTACCTTGTTTAATTTCATTGCTCAAGGAATTAATTTGTCATTTGTTGGTTACTAGGAGAAGGGAAAACACTTGGAAAAAATGGAAGTTTCATCTCTGGCTTGCATTACAGCTTCTGGCATACTTTTAGATGCCAACAAGTAATGTCAAAGAAGCAGCTGTTAAAATGATCCTGCTTAACAGCCATAAAGAAATGACTTCCACAGGGAGCTTTGTGAGTATACCTGGCATGTGTATCATTGTCTGAGTTATTTCCAGTTGATAATCAGAGAAGTTTAATTCTCCTTTCTCTCTTGCTTATTCTCCTCTTCCCCCTGAGTTTTCTTTTCTTTCGTCATGGCCTTGCAAGTTGCAAAGAATTGCTGTTTTTCAGCTCCCTTCAGTGAAATAATGGAAAACAGCAAGTCTACTCTCTTTGTGTCGTTTGGGATAACTAATTTTGCAGTTTGTTTCTTGAGTTACATTTGCCTATAGATACAAAGTGATCTAAAGGGCAAACCAAGAAAGGAAGGCCTAGAATAGCCTGTTTGTCTGGGGCCTTTTAAATCTCTGCAGTCATTAATACTTTATCGACTACCTGTGGAATAAGAAATGTCTGGGTTGGCTGCTTCTAGCAAAAAAAGTTTCTTTTCCCTTCAGATCAGTCTCAGTGGAGCTGCCATTTCCTGCTGACTGAGAGACAAGATGGAGTGCCAGATTGTCATTTAGTTTAACTCCATGGAAATGAGGCAAGGGAATCTGACCATGACTAAACCTTTGCATCCAGCAAAAGAACACAGGGCAATCAAGGAAACCTTCTGCTGGCCCTGGGAGGACAGACTGCTGGTAGGTTTGCAAGATGTGTTAGGCTGGCAGAGGGGCAGTCCCCAGGAACACAGAGGTGACAAAAGCTCTTAGCATTTATTTATTCAGACCTTTCATTATGCCAGAATTGAAGCACTCCTTTAAGGAGGCTGCCCTAGAGAGATGGCTAGCTTTTATGACCAAGAAAAGGTAAACAGAAAAACAAACCCACCAGCCGCCAGAGGAATGACCAACCACAATGCTCAGGAGAGGTCTAGCACAACTCAAACTCAACTGTTCCAGCTGTTTTCCTGACTTTGTGTGTGTGTACATGCATGCACACGTGCGCAAACACACACACACACACACACACACACACACACACACACACCTTTGTCAACCTCAGTTTTGCAGTTCTCTTGTTCAATTGCCTGTATAGGACTTAGAGGAAAGAGAAATAAGCATCAAAATAAACTTCTTTCTTTCTCTCTTTCTCTCCAGTTCTTAATTCTTAAATTGCCAGGTTTAAATGAAACAATTTTAAAAGGTAAATTTACTTAAAGCAATAATAGCAACTTAAAAAAATTTGTAAAGTATCTTTTAAAATTCATTATAAAACCACATTTTGCATGTCAATTTTGCAGATAGATTTTTAAAATTTCTGGGTTCCCTGAAACATTTTTGTTTGTCTTCTCACATTTGCTCATAATATGAGTAATATGTATAGCCACAACAAGGACCTAGCCATTACCTGCACCTAGCCCTAAAAGTGTATGATGTGGTTCAAGTTTTGTAGGTTGGATTTTAAATTTCCTGAAATTATCTAGCTCAGAATCCAATTTCTGTTAAGCACCAATTTAATTTCTTGCAGGTCTCAGGCTTGTGGCTTCATGCTAATTGTCAGGCTACCGGTGTCGTATTGATTAAGTAGTTATATTCTTAAGGACTTTTCAACTAATAACAAATTTATATTTATTAGTTAGCTGGACAGAATAGGAATACTCAGCATGTTGCCTAAGTTTCAGTTTAGCACTTCATTTTGCAAACTCTTTTACAATGCTATTTTTCTCACAACGGTCCTGTGAGATGGGCTAATGATGTTGTCCGGAAGCTGTCTAGGTTTTAGAAAGGGTACATGATGTGTTCTGAGACAGCAGCAGAGCCAAGATTAGAATTTGCAGTTCCTGGGGCTCAGGCAGCCACGACTTGCCACCCATTCAATATGTCCACTCCTTCTTTTAATTATATTAAGTTTCAGTGCCACTGAAGAGTAACAGATTAAGAGAAAATAACACCGTTCAAATGGAAATGGAGTCCATGTCTGTAAAGGCAGAGCCTGGCGTTCAGTGACCTGAGTGGTGCCTCTTGAGGGGCTGGATGGTCCATTTCCTCTGGAGTCGCCTAGAGAAATGGCTCCCTGACAAGCCCTTTCTAGTCCTCTTCTGAGTCAGGCTGTTTGAACCGAAAGATTATTCAGTTCAACTCCTTGTTTTGCAGATAAGGAAAGCCAGGTCTGGAGAGATTGAGTTTTGCCCAGGGCCTCAGTGCAAAGTTGGGTCAGTGTCATGGGAAGCACCCAGATCTCCAGATGCTGCCTTCAGCACTCTGTTCCCTGAACTACCCTATTTCTCAAAACTGGCTCCTTCCTGAACCACTTTCGATGGAGTTAGAAAGTGAATGGAGGTATCAGTCAATGTTTATGCAGCGTGAATTTGGGGGATTTTCTAATTTAAAGGAAGCCTAGAGCTTGACATAGCTTGTAGACAGAAGATGAGGTTAAAGTAAAAGAACTGATAAGTAATATTTTCTATTTTACCAAGTAATAGCAGCAGCTGTATAATGAGAACTGTGTCTACAAAATCCAGAATGAATTGGAGACTTCAAATTGTTACTGCAGATAGCTAAACCAAACTAATTATCCAGGCCTTAAATAGAACTTTGTGGTCTGAATGAGAAAGAGAATAATTTGTTCTCTAAGTAAATTCTATTTCTACATTGTGAGAAACACACATTCACCTGTCCGAACCCAAAGGATGGACTCAGAGACAGGAAGTGGAAGCAAGACTTTTAATGGCAGCCTTGCAAGATCGGGTGTCTGGTAGGCAGGCACACCTGGGGCAATTACAGCAGGTAATTTATCTCCTAGCACGCAAGTCCCTCCCCTAGTTCCTCATTGGTTGAATACTACGGGGTTGCAGTCTTCCCTGAAGTTGCCCAAGTTTCGTTATCGCCCTTACAAGGTTATATCCTAGTCTTCTTTCCTGCTTAAGTTTTGATTTCCCAATAATGAAACTTTCTTCCTTTTTGTGGGCTGATCCTTCCTCTACATTCTGTTCATTTATTGTGACCATCTAGGTGCATGAGCCATGCTGTTTGTTATATCCATAGGCTGGCTGCCAGTACTTATATTTATCATGCCCTAAAAATGTACCATTTAGAATGTTTTCTCACATTCATGATAATCGTTAATATGTAAAAATGTTGCATGAGAAGGCCTGAATTAGAAAAAATAACCCGGTGCAATCCATGCTTTTGAAAATCTATCCTGGGCCCAGGGCTTTCTATACGTCAGTCATTCGCATACAACTGCCCCCATTATTTTTTTTAACCATAGCTGCATGTTTCCATTAAATTCATTTTTTAATATAAATATATGAAAAAAGAAAGCTTTGTAAAACTATAAAATGGAAAACCAGTATAATTTGCCAAAATCAATTAAATTTACAATTATAAAAATCTTTAAAAGTTTATATGTTCTTTTACTAGAACCATCTCATGCATGACTGGCAGTGTGTATACTGTGCCTTGGGAGACATTGATATAGGCTAGAAGTTATCAATATTTTTTAGAGGTTGGGGAGGAAACTCAGGAACCATTCTATTTGGCCTCACACAGATAGGTAGTTGGAAAAGAAGTATGTTTTCATCATCTTAGAAAACTGTAGATACTTTCTTTGATACTGCTACAAAGCTTAAGATAAAGACTATGAAACTAAATCGATGAACTTTTACTTCAAAATCTATTGGTCTACCTTGCACTTTGAATGAATTTCTTTCTCCATGCCTGATTTTGTGTAAGCATGCATTGGTCATTTGGAAAACATTGTTTTACTGGGCTATGCAGATCTTCCAAATTTTGGCAAATTTATATTTTTTAATATCACCACCAGCCACATAAGGAAAGTATTTAAACGTTGGAAGTCTGTTAATCTCATGGTGGCAGATACAAGATTCCAAAATTCAAATTTTTACCTGAAAGCTCCCATTTTATTATTGATGACAAATACGAAAAAACAAGGATTCTTTTTTTCCCTTCAATTGAGAGGTCCACTTAGTTCATTTTCAAGAAAATGTCATTACATACCAAAGTCTCAATAATCATAGTTTGCCTGCAAGTTAAGCTTTCTCAAATCAAAGTTTGTAAGTCTGTAAGTCTTAACAGCAGACTGGTTGGTGCTTTGTGATGAAGGTGGCTAGGTCAGCTGCAGCTCAACCACACAGGTGCTTGCTTATCCTTGAGACAACCATCGTACTTCAGTATGAAGCAGTAATTCATGTGTGCACTCCATTTCATCACACAAAATGTTTAAAATACATGTATTCAAGGGTTGAACTTCAATAAAATCAATAACTCTGCTTCATCAAAGACATTCTTAAGTTAAATTGGTGCTTATTTTTTCCTTTTTTATTTTTTTTACTGCAAATATATGATATTGAAGAATACAATGACTATAAGCAAAGTTCGGTGCCACTGCCTTGATGTGTATTAAGGGACCAGTGGTTTTACTCGCCATTGCTTTAGCACTATCAGTGCAAAAGTCAACCTTGAAAAAAAGGCAAATAACATTTTGGTATTAGTGTGAAAATAGTTCTGATCTCACAAATCCCCTGAAAGGCTCTTGTTGATCTTCAAGGATCTGTGGCCACACTTTGAAACCTGCTGAGTAAGGCCAATTTGCAAAATTAAGGGAAAAGGAAAGGAATCTCATTTATTATATACCTTATAAACATTATGTTATGAACTGAATTGTGTCCTCCCTAAATTGATATGTTGTAGTCACCTCCCCCCACCCCCACTGAATTTAACCATATTTAGAGACAAGGCCTTGAAAGAATTTAAAGGGAGACCATTAGGGTGAGGCCCCAATCCAATATGACCAGTGTCCTTATAAGAAGAGGAAGAGACACCAGGGACATAGTACTCAAGGGACAACTATATGGAAAAGCAGCAAGAGGATGGCTATCAGCAAGCGGAGTGGCCTTAGAGGAATCTAATCCTGCTGGCACCTTGATCTTGGACTTGCAGACTTCAAAACTGTCAGAAAATACATTTCTGTTGTTTAAGCCACCTCCTCTGGGGTATCTTATTACAGGAGCGCTAGCAAACTAATACATACTGGCATCATATGATGACATTATGATACATACATGATGACATTTATGATGCTATTAGCCATCATAAAAACTTTGAAGTGCATATTGTCATCCTGATTTTATGGAAGAGGGAGTGGAAGCTCAGGGAAGACAGGCAATTTTCTAAGCTCATGCAGCTAAGAGAGGAAAAAGCCAAAATTCAGATATGACCACAAAGCCAGAGGTCCCAGAGCCAGTACATGAGTGAGCTCGTATAGAAACTCAAATTCCAGTGCTCTGTCTGTGACATCAAGTTGCCCTGTAGAAGGGAAGGTGTTATTTCCTACTAATGATCCTAATAAATAGAAAACCTAAATTATAAATAAATAATTTCTACTAACAGTACAATGTAAATATTACTCTAATTAATGATTTTGCAAAATTTTATCTCTGCTGTATGGACAATGCAATTTTTTTAAAAAAAACTATAATTATAAATAGGCAGAGACCCATGTGGCTCAAACACAGAATTTTATCACAAATATGAACTCTGAAAACCAACCCCACCCTTCTTTCTCTAATAGACATGTCTGGAGGAGCTAAACCAACAACCTAAAGAAATAAATAAGTGACCTAACAACTCCTGTTTGAACCTGTGACCTTTCTTTGCCTGTTTTTATAATGTGCTATTGATTGGCCAGTCAGAAGGGACACCGTTTCAGCAGCCTGCTGTCCATGAGAGAATGACTTCTTTCTCCACTTGGTGTCTCAGTTGACCCCTCAGGAGGTATGGCTGAAAGTTCAGCATCAAATGGCTTTTGACACCTAGGTTTCATTCTGAATCTCCCTCAAGTCCAGCAGGAATGAAGCAATTGTATATCCTGCCATAATAAATCTGAATCAAAGTGAAGCCAGTACCCTCTTCCTTCCAGGGAGCAGAGTGGATCAGAGTTTAGACAGATGAGGAGCATTTTGTGTAGTGCCCTGATCAGAAGGATAGAAGCTCCCTCCATCCTTTGGCACAGAACAACTCTGAGTGCTTTTCCTGTGCAGGTTGTCATTTGTATTAGAAATTTGACTGCCAAGGAGTTTAAGCCTTATTGAGAAATAGGAATCTATAATCGTTTATTTCAAAGTTCTTGCTTCAGTGATGTCTTATTTTTATTTTTTTGCATTTAGAATTAATTGAACTGCAAAAAAAGTGCACATCTACCAAATATCAAGCATTGCATTAGATACAAGGGGTCTTAGGGTAAATAGGACGTGCATTGCTTTTTTCTCAAAGAACTTTTATTGTCTCTATTGTGTTATCTGAATTCAGAATGCCATTGCCTCATTAGCCTATTTCATTTTATTTGTAGTATTTGCCAATGTCAGATAGTCTTTTATTTTTATTAACGTACTTGTTGTCCATTTCCCGAACCAGAATGAAGCTCCTCTGCAAAGGCATGTATCATGCCTGCTTTGTGTATCACTGTGTTATCAGACCTGGAATAGTGCCTTGACACAGTGTAGACATCCATTAAAAATGAATAATCTATAGCTAACTAGCATTGGTGCAGTGTACTGACTAGGTCTGAGTAGTTTGAGAACATTAAGTCTTTTTTTTCTTTAAGGACAGAAGTATAATGACTAAGTTTAAAGGATGGACACCATCTTACCACATACACTTGTATTTTGTTGGAAGAGATTTTGTTTCAAGACTAGCCTAGACAACATAATGAGACCCTCCCTCTATTAATATTTAAAAAACCAAAATGAAGAGATTTTGGAATATCTGTTAAAACCCATCTGAAGTCACAGTGTTTTAATAACTAAAGTGATTTTCACAAATTTTCAATGGAGCAAAGAATTTCTTTCCTAAGAATTCTTTTCTGCAAATCTCTTTAACCTACTTCCTTGAGTTGAAAAAGTAAAGTAGTTTTCATAGGGATGAACTGTGCGAACCTAGTGTCCAAAAACATCTGACACTCTTATCTTGAATGATGCAGTAGAATTTAAAGAACTTGTCATCAAGTGGTCCTTGACAAAAACTTTTGTGGAGAGTATCTTTGCCATTTTGAGAATTTTTACAATCAGAACTTGCCCCCACCTTGCACATGACTTCTTTCACAAAAATTCCATCTCCCAAGTCACCTTCTCTGCACCTGTTGAGGAATATAGATCTCCTCATGGTTTTTGGCATTGGAGTGAGAAAATAAACTGGTTATGGGTAATGTGATTATGTATTCTTGGACTTTTCATCTATAGTATTGATTCATGTATGTGTGTGGGTGTGGGTAGAGGCATGTGGGTTGGCCTTTTGCAGAATGAGATTCTGTAGTTTTCTGCAGTGGACATTTCCTACCTTTGGCAGGCCCAGATAGTAAGAACACTATCTTTTCTGGCATTGGTTGCTGAGAATTTTAAGTGGGTTTCATTATTTACACCCTTTTTTTGGACTATTAAACATGTCAAATTTGGTGTAGACAAGAGGCACTCATAGAAAGGTTTTTTTTTTTTAAAGGTCTCTGCATATAAGATACTTCCATAGCAAGTCATAGAAAAAATTCCCAAGTTTCAGTGTTGACAGATGGTGCTGCTCTGCAATATAAGCAGCAATGTCCTCATGAGACTATTGATTTTGTTTGTGAATATAAATCCCTAAACAATGACAGGTAAGCTGGTGAGAAGTGCTTCTTTAATAATTCAATAATTTCATTAAATGATCTGGTCCTAAGTAAAACAGAGGTGGTGAGATACCTGACCATGGACTGTATTTAAGTCTCATATAAAAATAAGATCATGGTCTACTTTTGTTCATGTTTATCTATTTTGTCTGCTTCAAGATAAAAGGAAGTCTTTCAGTGTGTGAATTCTAAGAAATAGGGCGAACGACATCAGATTCTTCCAACTGTCTCATAGCAGCCATTTTAAGTTCAGGCTCCCCACATTCAAGGCAACATCTTGGTTCATTTGCTTACTAGGTAAGCTTGAACATTGATTTATTTTGCCTGCTGCTATTTAGCTTTCTGTTTTCTTAGCAGGTTCCCATCTCAATGGAGCATGGACAGTTGTAGGAAGTAGAAGCCAATTTGATTCCAACACAGCACCTTATTATAGCTAAGAAGGACATATTACCCAAAGCCATCTTCTGATGTGCCAGAAGCAACAATCAGGAAGAATTATAAGGGGCAAATAAACAACCTGAAACTAAATCACAGAAACTTTTGGAAACACAGCTTGAATTAGCCCAAGTGTATCCGTGCATTTGTGTATTTGTTGTTTATGCACGACAAAGTCCTATAAAATCAGATTGATTTACTTTACCTTAATTTACTTTAGTAAAAAATTTTAAATATCAGCAAATTCATATTTATGTTTGCCTTCACAAAGGAGTTATAAACTTCATGTTTTGTGTATTTAATTTGTTAATTAGGGACTCGTAGATCATCAAAGAGATGTTCAAATAATATAATCAAGAGTCGTAGAGTAACACATGGAGAATTTAATTTTTGGCAAGGCTCAGAAAAAACAATTTGATATGTTAATGGATCCTAATGGGCAATAGCTATTAATTAAATAAATAGCCCATTAGACTGAGAAGTGAAGTGTCAGTACAAGGACAATCTACTAAAATTGCTGAAGAATAGCAATTAACTTACAGTATTTAGTGGTGGCACAGATATTTATATTTGGTTTTGTAGATATTTGTGTCAGCTATATCAAATTCATTAAATTAAACCAGCAACTATTTAATAAATCTCTACAAAGTGTGCAATGCTATGCTAGGCATTTGGAATAAAGCAAAATAGTAGACAACGTGATCTAGATTCTTGGGGAAAATATAGCATAGTAGGGAGAGGCAAGATGTAAGTAAATTTAAAATACAATGGTTGTGCATGTTGACATACTAAAAATGTTTTAAGGTATTACGCCATCAATTCTTTACCATTTTTATCACTGTCCATCATGACTTACTAACAATTGTTGAGGAAAAATAATGCTGAGGGAGGGTCTGGGGATAACCAAGAAGGTGTAAGTCCTGGCCTCTCCGCAGGAAGCTAGTGATTTAATTTGGAAGATTGATTGCTAAATGAAATCTTTGCCAACACAGGAAGTCCCATGAATAGGAAACGGAGAGAGAGCTGAGGACCAGGATATCCTGGCAAGTGTGTGGAGGAGAACTGGATCTTGAGGTACAGGTAGAATGTGACTAAACAGAGAGGGGAGGTGGTGGCTCAGGTGGGGACGATGGCCAGAGCTGGCTTCATTGTGGGGCATTAGGGGTGCGGCTGCAGAAGAGATTTATGTAATGAAGCCACACTGTGTGCATGCTGGTGATTGAGGAATTTGGACTAAGCTCTCCTGAGGAGAGTGACAGAATCAAAGTGGTTGTAGGAAGATACTGATCAGATTGAAGGGTGCCGGGAGACCTGTGGTAGGGAGTAGGAGCTAAAAGGCAGCAGGACTGGCTGGAGGCCTTTGTGAGGGGATAAGAGATGAACATGATTTCCTAAACCAGATCACAGCCTTCTTAAGGGAAAGGGAAACGCCTTGCTTTTCCTTTGTTTGCTTGTCTTTCCTGTGCATTCAGTCCAGAATGTATAATGCAGTAGAATAACCCCTTGTAGAGCCACTGACTTATGAGACTATCTAAAGACAGGTGCTGACCTTTGCCACTGATAACTATAGTTGGCCTCCTGGAATAAGAGCGCCTCATGAATAAAACAAGTTAGAGAAACCTAAGGAGATTCAAGCAGAGGTCACTCTATAGTGAGGTGATAAATTTTGTGACTGATATCGAGGCCTAGCCTAGTTGCAAGCAATCATTACCGAATTACCTGGTGATAACAACAGGAGGCGAAGAAAATGTGCATTCTAAGCACAGTGCAAATGCAAATTGCTAGCTTCCTGGAGATCTGATCAAATAAAACTTAAGTTTTAATTAAACTGTGGCCAAATTGATTAAAAGTTACTATTTGTGTGATAGATAATTATCAACTAGAATGTTAGTTATTTTGCTGCAGCATCCTGATTTCTTTATCTTCCTGTTCTGAAAATGTAAAAATCCTTTTAGTCTTTTAGTTGAATCACAGGCAAAAAAAAAAAAAAAATTAAGTTAGCAGGATGTATTAAACATTAATTTAAGCACAATCATGCAAACCTGAATTTTTCTTTTTTCTCTAGCTACATTTTAAGTTCTTGAGATAATCTTTATGGTGGCACATCTATTTTTTTTAATAAGCTTTTAATAAATTTGGTAATAATAGCAACTAATAATGTTAACAAAAATAATGATAACTGTCATTTCTCTCTCCTCAGGATCATTTTGTGCCGAGCGTTCATAACTGAGTCATAGCTGTCTATATTAAAGGATTGTTCCTAGGTTTTATTTGTCTTGTTCAGCCTTTTAATTCAATTGGTTTCTTGGCTGATTTGTCTCCCGGTGTGATTAATCAATGGGAACTAGGGACCCAATTCACGTTTTCACTTAAGTCGATTGAAATGTTGAGTGTGGTTATGATTGTTTAGGAAATAAAATGGGATCACTGACTTAAAGATCATTTCTTCCTGGTTTTGTGCCTTAACTTTATTTTCCCCAGCAGACTTTCTGGTAACTGATTCTCTGTTATGGAAGCCTACAGGGAGTGGAAAGGTAGGTAGAGATTTCTCTTCAGTGATGATTTCCGTTAATTGTGTTATTTCTTATCAACAATTGATGTACCCAGAGGAGAGCAAAGTATAAGTAAATGGCCAGCAATTGGTTTCACTTCAAATCTAATACTTTCCAAACAGCACTTTGTGGCCAGTATCTAAGAGAAGTTTAATAGAAGTCAAAGGCTGGAAGAAAATGTGGGGGCTGTGCCATTTCCTCCCAAGCTCTTCTCCCCTCATCTAGCATTAGACAGGCACTAGCACTTCTCTTCTCAAGGTGCCCAGACAGGACGATTCTGCAATAGCCTTTAGGAAATTCATTTCAACGTTAATATCCCTCATGGCCAAGAGAGAAGTAATTTGGCTCATATATAATCTGGTTCCTCCTCGTCTGCGTTGAAAGCCCTTAATGACATCATGTCTTCCCTCAGCAGGGCTGAGGGTATTCTGTCAAAACGCCATGATGGATTATGTGCTTGGTGACCTTCTGTGACTTTTTGCAAGGCAAGGAGAGTAGAATGAAAAGGTGGCGAAGAGGCAGGGGAATACCCCTATTTGCCAGCCTGCTATCCCGGCAGCAGGAGGAAGGTTTCCAGAGGAAAAGCTGAAACAGATCCTTCTGCTGCTTCCCCTCCTCTCCTGCCGTTACGTTCTCTACTCTGAAAGCCTAACAGGGGAAACAATTTAGGAAAAGAAGAGAAAACTGTCTCCTCTGTGCTCAGCAGTTGCCATTTACAGGATTCTTGCAAGTTTAATGAAAGGGAAAACTGGCCCTCTTGCACATCTCCTGTAATACTTCCTTTGGCATATAATACAAATGAGAAGACATTCAATGTTAAATATTTGTGTGCATTTTGTTTCTTATTTGGTTTGACAGTTCCCCTACAAAACAGCTTTTTTAAAAAAGGAGATCATTACATTTAGAGGGGCTTAGTAAGAGGCTTTGACAATTGAGTCAAAGGTTTGCTGTTGGAAATACATGTTTGGTGTCGCAAAGAAAAATGAGCACTGAGACAAGGATCTTTTAGCAACGCAATTTTTACTTCCTGGACTGCAGGAAGAGTACCCTCGCTAGCCATCGTGCCGTGGGAGTACAGTGAACAAAGGAAAACACACAAATTTATCCCTTACGCATTTGAGGCCATCCTTACTGCTGTGTCTGATCTCCGTTGGCTGGAGCCAGACCTCACAATCTGAACTAAAACCTGATTGGCTAATAACTCAGAACTTTTCTAAACAGGTGAAAGCAATGGAGGGCTGGGACATGCCTGTGAGCACGTCCAGCACAGATATCTTTGTTAAAGTTCAAGGACATAGAATGTACTATGTGCCTGTAAGCATGGCATGTCTAACAGCTACATGGGATAGCTTAACAAAGTTATTAGCACACTTATTCTTTAACAAGAAAGGAAACTTTAAAAAGGAACTTTTCTACTTCCCACATTTGCTCACCTGGCAACTGCTCAGGTAAAGAGAACATCTCTTTACTGTAAAGGAGCATCCCTTAGATCCCTGTAAGCCACCCCAGGCAATCAAGACTACTTTCAGTTTGTTCAGAAGTAACCTCAGAATTATAGACAGGGGGAGGGCTGCAGCACTAGCTAGAGCCCACGTGTTGCATTTGTAACCCATTTATTTGCAAGAAACACCACCAACAAATCATGCAACAGCATATTCCAGATAATAAAGTTTTAAAACTTGTATGTCTGTGCTATCCTAGATTGGTGTTCCTGTCTGTGAGGTACCCTAACTACAATGTATTGTGTGTCCTGTCTCCTTATCTAGGTTGAAAGCCAGATCACATCATTCCTCTAAATCCCCAGCACCTGGCACAGGGGCTGGAAATGAGTAGGTACTGCTAAAACAATTGTGGAATGAATAAATGAACATAGAAACTGCCTTTTTCTAATACGTTTATCTGAAAAGACCGTTGATTCTTTATATGAGTTTTGCTCTAGTGGCTTCTTGGAGAGAAAAAGAAGAAAATGTAAGTTTTACTCAAGACTATTCTTGGTAAGGCTATAACAATGTGTGGGCTGAGAAAGGCGAGGAGGAATGTGGGACAAAAAATGGGGAAAATCTTGCTGGGGTTTTTTGGGTTTTTATACAGGTTGGTTTCCACTGGGCACTGCCTGAGATAGATTTTGTGTGGATTGCTGAGTGAGGGTCTAGAAATAAGTTCATTTCATTGTTTAATGTGTAGAAGGCTGGAAGTGTGAAGTACAAAGTCAAATCAAGGGGAAAATGCAAATGAAAGTCATGTTTCCTTGAACATATTCTGTAGCTCTTAATTTCTCTGGCTACCTTAGACTTGGGGCAGTTTTCTCTCTGGACCAGTATGTCATTTATTTTGGTTCTACGAAGTCACAGACCACTGGAATGCGATTGGTATTCTTACCAACCCAGAACCATCTGCTCCTTTCTAGACAACAGCTATTCTGTTCCGGCTTTCTCCAGCTCCTGCTTCTTTCAGTTTTCTCGTATATTTTCAATCGTATGCATTCTTTTCTTGGTGAATAAGAGACAGTAAGTGCCTGAGGAATTATCTCTTTGGATACATTTCTCCCCCCACAGGCACTGGATTTTTAAATGCTTGTTTGTTCCTTCTGAGTTTTGATCTTCTATATGTAAAATGAAATCTTTATCTGTAACATTGGCAAAGGGAAATGTAGTCTTCCAGAAAAGCTCTATAATCCTTACATAAATTGTGAGTCACTGTTTAACTGGTGACCAATTAATGTCATAATGTTTCCTCTACTCAAAAATCAGGTAGGAAAGATAAATCATTTCCAGAGAAAGTGAGAGGTAACTGATGAAGAAAAGAAATGAATTTTTGTGTAAACTTAGTCTTGCTCTGCTCCCAGTGTGGTTGATGACAGGATGCTCAGAAATGTTCAAGGCGTGTTCAGTTAGAACTTCAGAGCAGCAAACTCATCCCCTGGCTGGTGTTGTTTACCTAAAATGTGTGCCTTTCATGCCATGATCAAATTTCATTTCTCATCTATCTATGTGGCTTAAAGGAAACTTTGTCAGACTTAAAGTAAGAGGATGTGGTTTCAAATCCAATTCCATGCAAGTTGTAAACCTCTGAATCTGAGCTTCCTCATCTGTAAGATGGAATTAATGACACCTACACTACAAAGGTGCTAGGAAGATTAACTGGACAGCATATGGAAAATCTTGGAATCAGCTGCTGTTCAATAAATGTTGGCTGAATTTTAATCTGCAATTACTAAAACGAAGTCCAGAAATGAGATAATGAATCTGGATAATTCATCCTTGCATCAATTATTTAGACTCTGCATAAAGAGAAAGGCTTGGGGATTCAATTATCTGTATATTTACTGAATTCTGTGCTGCATCTTTTAAATAAGCTTGGAATTTAACACATAATCATATTCTTTCTTTAGGGAATTAGTTCCAGGGATGAAAGGGTTAAGGAATTGCCCATCTCATTTTGTTCAAAGATTTTTTTTTTTAAGGCACTATTACAAGAGATGAAATGTAATGTAAATGTTAGCCCTGTATCAAAATAAACTTACTGTTAGAATCCAAAATTCTCTGAGTTTATTAAGATGTTATGAGTTTAGTAGGATTTCCATCACTCCTCCCTCTATTTGTAGTGACCAGAGCATGAAACCATTGTTAAAACCACCTATTCATCAATTTGCTCTTCTGCTTTTCAGTAATGGAGTTTCCCAGATGAAACAGTATATCAACTTTAACCCTTTTCTAGTAAATTAAAGCTTTTCTTTTTCCAGCCAGGACCATTAATGCCGTTTTGTTATCAAGAAATGTTCATGCTTATGCTGTTAATCATTAAAATAATTGCAATTATTTTACTTAGGCATCCTTTAGTTTTCAGTCTCTTTTAAGTCTTTATGCCCTAATAATACTTGGAGTCATGCAAGGCTTTAGGTATTCCTTTAACTGAGCATTTTCATTTTGATACATAGATTTGTGACTAATTTATTAATGACAAAAAAGTGAATTATAAAAATATCCCCACCTTCCAGCATTCATTATCCACAGCACATCATCAGCCTTCCCAGACTTCAAACTAGTTCCCCTTTAGCTTAATTTTATTACTTCATCAATTTTAGGTATCATGATCCATTGAAATTTAAATTCATTTGGTTGAAACCAATCAAATGCCATATAGTTGCTGTCAACTTTTCTTTTAAAATGATATCTTTTATACTTAAAAAATTAAGTGGTGTATTTTATCATTGCTTTTCTCCATATTTATTATAAAATATCTGTTGAGGTCCAATATCGTGTTCTTTAAGGGTCTCAATAGGAAAAAAATATAGCACACTCAAATGAAATAATTGAAAATGTTTGTTTGTCTGTTTGAGACACAGTCTCTCTGTCATGCAGGCAGGAGTGTAGTGGTGTGATCGCAGCTCACTGCAGCCTTAGCCTCCCCGGCTCAAGCACCTAGCTCAAGTGATTCTCCCATGTCAGCCTCCCAAGTAGCTGGGACTACAGGTATACACCGCCATACCCAGCTAATTTTTTTTTTTTGTATTTTTTGTACAGACAGTATTTTGCCATGTTGCCCAGGCTCATCTCGAACTCATGGGCTCAAGTGATCTTCCTGCCTCAGCCTCCCAAAGTTCTGGGATTACCAGCATAAGCCACTGTGCCTGGCCTGAAAGAGTTTTAATAAATGAACTACATAAAAAGATGCAGTCAGAGTTGAGGGAGCCCAAAAGATGTAGGAGTGCATTCCAGAGCCAGCCTTAATGGGGAGCTATCACCCGTCTTAGGCATGAAGGAGCAAGGGGAGGGAGCAACTATTGGAACCTGAAGAGAGTGACTGTACTGTAAGAGAGGTCTGACTGACAGGAGCTGTGTCTTTGTTGTAGGAAATAGCCAATCCAAGGTGACCTTGCAGCAAGGGACCTAGGGTCCTGAACTTATTTTCATTCTGCCCTTCCAGTTTCTACTGGGAGTTCCCACTGACCACATCCAACTAGAAGCTAGAGGCAAGAGTGTCTTTTGATACAGTTCACACAGGTCCACCTTCTGTGGCACAAAGCAGGGCGGAGAATGGTGAACATTGCCTCTAAAGGGACAAAGGGAAAATATTAGGTACTAAGCAAATGGGTGTCAAACACTTTCAGTTTGTGATCCTATTCATTTTAACTGAATAAACATTGGTGGAACATCTATTAGATGAGAGCCACTTTAGTGGCCTCTGAAGATGTGAAGACAAGTAAGCAGGACTGGACTAGGGTCAAGCAAGCAAGGTGTGTAGGGCACATTTGCGTGTACTTGAGGATACCGCCTTAAATTTTGCACTGAGGTTCTTCACTTGCTTCACCCTAGTCTCATCCCTATTAATAAGACTCAGTACCCATCTTTGAGGGTTTTTCAATCTAGCCAGACAAACATGAATAAAAAAGAACCAGAACACAAAAAGTCCAATTACAAGTGCCGTGCCAAAAGTGCAAGAAGTAATATGAAAGCCCAAATGCCTGACTAATGAATTTCAGTGACAGGATCTGGTATGGCTCCTCTGAAGACAAGTCATCTAAGCTGGGTATTCAAAAACAAGTAAGATTTTGAGAAATGTGTTTGTTCAACAGATATCTACTGAGCGTTTACTACATGCGAATTCCTGTTTCAGATGGTAGGGGAAGAGCAGAGACCCACACACAGAAGGTCCCTGATCTCATGAAGCTTATGTTTTGGTGGGAGCAAAAGACAAGAAAAAAAATAAACAAGTGAGGGAATATGAAGTGAAGACGATTGGATGCTCAAAGACAATTCTGCTTGGGTGCCTTGCATTTTTGCATGTTTCATGAGAAGCTCTAACTGTCTCTTTGTTTTGAACTGTCTTTTCCAGGGTATTTGTATAGCAAACAGCCTTGGAAGATAATAGTGCCCCCCTCGGGAGCAGGTGGTAGGTAGGTTTGCTTACTACCTGCTATAAAAGGTTTGGGACACCTGAGCTCATGGTTCCTCAGCCACGCTGTGTGTGCAGCATTCACCAAGGCCCTCCCCAGATCACTCCTAATTTGAGGGTCAAAAGGAAACAGCATAAATATGAAGCCCATTCCATCTGCTGTGTTGTAAGTGATAGGGTGCTTTATCTTTCAACCAGGAGTGCAGTGTTTTCTGCCCTCATCCATGAAACTGTGGCTGGCTACTTTGTTAACTTGCAAGCAGGTAAAGCCTCCGACCCTTGGTAGTTCTCAGCAGTTTTTGGTGAGAGTATAAGATGCTGACAGAGACATTGCTTTCTGAAAAAGAAAGGATAAGTACCATATGGGTCAGCCTCAGGAATATGAAAGGACTTTCTAGAATCCAGTGGTAACACTCTTACCCAATGGGTGAGCAAGGATTGTAGGGAAATTAGTAAGGGTCTCCATGGTCCTACCTGTTAATATGTTTTAAAGCCAGGTGAAGGGGCATAGGAATAAAACAAGCAATCAGAACAGTGTTTTTGTCATTGCTTGCTTACCTCAGGTGGGAAGAAGAAGAAATGTTATAGTGGCAATGAGGCAGCAAGCCCTGTGGCCAGAGCCAAAAGACAAATATGGCTATAGCTACTGAGGCAATGATGCTGAAATAAATGGTGTCAGCAATGAAGATACAGAGATTTAGACAGGCTGAAGGCATTAGAAGTTCATTTGGTTGCACTGCACCGTCACTGCTTAAAACTGAAAGTAAATGAAAAGCCTTGATTTCCACTGCAGAATCACTCTCTTCCTCTGCACCTCCGCTGTCTCTCCCTCTCTCTTGACCTTGACCTCAGCTGCTTTAAAGAGAAGGATGACTGGGGCTGGGCCAAGGTCTCCCTGTCCCCAAAGGCAACTAGAAGCCATATACACTTATCTGAGTATGTTGGGAAAGCTTGGCTAGGAAGGACCTCAAACTTTTAAGTTCTATTGGACATAGACAACCTATCCCAAAGTCCCAAGTGACAGGGGTTGGGTTGGGTATACAGTAGGGAAGGGAAGTTAACACAGCCTTGTGGATAGGGTGAATCTATAGTATGAATTGATGTTTTATACTCCTGTACTTCCCTGACCTGGAAGTTGCCAGAGAGGATTCTCCTGATCAGAGAGAGAGGCTCATGTATGGAAGTGTTACTGGGATAAACCATCCTGATATTTGCATCCAGTGGGTGAGTTGGGATTTAGCCTGAATGCCTCCATCCTCAGATACGCAAAGTTTTCACTATTCAGATGACATCCTCCTGGGTAGCAAGTCAGATGCCTGAGTAGGTCCTGACTGTGGTATTATCCCACATCTGCCAGCAGGGGTGACTGAAAATGCTGAGAAAATTCAGAGGCTTGCTCACTGAATGAAGATTTTGGGGACCATGTATGGATCCACAGTGTTCAATCTCCATCAGTCAAGAAAAAACTGCTCTCTCTAGCTAACCACCACCAAAAAGAAGACTGGCACCTGATTGTACTTTTTTTGGTTATTAGAGACAGTATGTGCCTCACTTGGCCATTTTTCTTGGTCCTGTACACGGGGTAACTTGAAAATCAGCACCCTGTAAGTGGGACTCAAAGAAAAAAAACAGCAACAATCACCACCAACAAGAAGTCTGTTTTTATTCCTGTGAGCTGCAAGTCTCCATGACTGATGATTTCGCTGATGGGAACTTCTGGTAAAGAGAAGCAGCCTTTATCTAGAGGTGCTCTGGGGGATTCTGGTCTTGTTTACCTCACTGACATGGATACCAGGTACATTTCTATTGAAAAGCAGCTATTAACTTGCTATCTGGCTCTTGTCAACATTGAATGCCTAATTCACGGAGACTTTGGGATTTCCAGTCTGACATTCTTATTGTGGGGGTCAACTTGGATTCAACCGCTAACAAGCTGTGAAGAGCCCAGTAACCTTTGTTTGTCAAATAGATAACGGTATATTCGAGAATGCAGCTACCCTGGCCCCGGTAGCATCTCGGCTTTGCTTGAAAAACTGGCAGGTAATTCTCTGGGAAAAACTATCTCCTCTAGTCTACCATTTGAAAGAAAATCACTGGCTCAATAGGGCCTTCAGTTCACAAAATTTCCCCCTCAACGAGAAGTTAGCAAACTATAGCCTGCAGGCTGGCCACTTGCTTTTTTTTAAAAATAAATAAAACAAAACTGTGTTTTTCATGATAAAAATAAACAGTGCAAAGAAGCATATGAGGGAATATGCATTTAAAAATATTCTTTTAAAAATTTTTTAACTTTTATTTTACTTTCAGGGGTATATGTGCAGGTTTGTTATATAGGCAAACTCACGACTTGGGGGTTTGATATACAGATTATTTTGTCACCTGGGTACTAAGCACAGAACCTGATAGTTGTTTTTTTTCCTTCTCTGAACGTTTTCCTCTTCCCATCCCCCACCCTCTGAGAGGCCCCAGTGTGTGTTGTTCCCCTCTATGTGTCCATGTGTTCTTATTATTTAGCCCCAGTTATAGTGAGAACATGCAATATTTGACTTTCTGTTCCTGCATTAGTTTGCTAAGAATAATGGCCTCCAGTTCCATCCATGTTTCTGCAAAGGACATGATCTGGTATATTTTTTATGGCTGCCTAGTATTCCATGGTGTATATGTACCACATTTTCTTCAGCCAGTCCGCCACTGATGGGCATTTTGGCTGATTCCACCTCTTTGCTATTGTGAATAGTGGTGGAATGAACCTATGTGTGTGCATGTGTCTTTACGGTAGAACAATTTATATTCCTTTGGGTATATACCCAGTAGTGGGATTGCTGGGTCAAATGGTAGTCCTGTTTTTAGTTCTTTGAGGAATCACCACACTGCTTTACACAATGGCTGAACTAATTTACACTCCCACCAACAGTATATAAGCATTCCCTTTGTCTCTACAACCTTGCCAGCATCTATTATTTTTTGACTTCTTAATAATAGGCATTCTGACTGGTGTGAAATGGTATTGTGGTTTTGATTTTCATTTCTCTAATGATTAGTGATATTGAGCATTTATTCATATGCATGTTGGCTGCATGTGTGTCTTCTTTTGAAGTGTCTTTTCTTGTCCTTTGCCCATTTTTGCCTACTTTTTAATTGGATTAATTGCTTTTTGCTTGTATGTTTGTTTAAATTCCTTGTAGATTCTAGATATTAGACCTTTGTCAGATGTATAGTTTGCAAATATTTTCTCCTATCCTGTAGATCATCTGTTTACTCTTGATAGTTTCTTTTGCTGTGCAGAAGCTCTTTAGTTTAATTAGGTCCCAGTTGTCAATTTTTGCTTTTGTTGCAATTGCTTTTGGCATTTTTGTCATGAAAGCTTTGCCAGTTTTTAATGCCCAAAATGATATTCCTTAAGTTACCTTCCAGGGTTTTTATAGTTTTAGGATTTATATTTAGGCCTTTAATCTATCTTGAGTTAATTTTTGTATGTGGTATAAGGAAGGGGTCCAATTTCAATCTTCTGCCTATATTGTCTAACAGCTAGCCAATTATCCCAGTACCATTTATTGAATAGGGAGTCCTTTCCTTATTGCTTGTTTTTGTCAGCTTTGTCAAAGATCAGATGGTTGTGTGTGGCTTTATTTCTGGGCTTCCTATTCTGTTCCATTGGTCTATGTGTCTGTTTTTATCTCAGCACTATATTGTTTTGGTTACTCTAGCCTTGTAGTACAGTTTGAAGTCAGACAGTGTGATCTCTCTAGCTTTGTTCTTTTTGTTTAGGATTGCCTTAGCTATTCAGGCTCTTTTTTGGTTCCATATGAATTTTAGAATAGCTTTTCCTAATTCTGTGAGGAATATCATTGGTAGTTTGATGAAAGTACATTGGATCTTTGACCCCTCTATTGGGCTATCAGTGGTGCTTCACTGCTGTAGATACTCCTTCAGGTTACAGTGTTGTTGTTGCAGTCTGGTCAATAGACTCCGGCTACACTGTTGTGGCCCTTGAAATTAATATGCATAATGTGTTTGGCTTTCCATACTATTTGCAATCTGATAGTGATGCATTTGTTATCATAAATGCCACTCAAGAATGGGTTAATAATAGTTATCCAGTGCCTTTCCTCATGCTGTATCATTCACAGGCATGTGGTATTGTTAAGTATTGGAATGGCCTCCTCAAAAATTGGCTCAAAAAGATTGCTGACTATATCTTTGTGGCAGGTTAAATCCCCCACAAAATATGTGCAAGT
The DNA here is from genome assembly GCA_963573385.1 of Cacajao melanocephalus. Lineage (NCBI taxonomy): Eukaryota > Metazoa > Chordata > Mammalia > Primates > Pitheciidae > Cacajao > Cacajao melanocephalus. Next base: position 23,712 of record CAUYLG010031007.1, on the reverse strand, counting down.
CCTAATAATGAGACCCTGTGAAAATTACCTTATTTGGAAAAAGGGTCTTGGCAGATATAATTAAATTTAGCATCTTGAGATGAGATGTTTTGAATTACACAGGTAGGTCCTAAATTTAATGACAAATCTCCTTATAACAGAGCAGAGAAGAAACACGGATAGGGAAGAAGACCAGGTGAAGATGGAGATAGAGAATGGAGTTATGCAGCCACTAGCCGAGGAATGTCTGGAGCAACCAGAAGTTGGAAGAGGCAAAGAATGATCCTTCCCTGATAATGCCTTGGTTTTGGCCTCCAGAACTGTGAGAGAAGAAATTTCTATTGTTTTAAGCCACCCAGTTTGTGATACTTCATTAGGGCACTCTAGGAAGCTAATACAACCTCGCTTACCTCTTCCTGGTCCACACTCCTTAGTAAGGCAGTTGGTCACTGATGTGGCTGTTCCCAGACAGGGATCTTCTACTTTTGGCAACTTCTTGGGTAATGATCATGATGAAAGGAATGGGAAGTGTATAGCTGTATTTTAAGATTTTGGATTATGTCCTGACCATTCCTGGGCCTGATACTTTTTTGTTCCCCTAATGGCAACCACAGGCCAATCTGTTTGGTGAACTCTTTGGTTTGCAGGCTGGCCAAAAGGTAGCCTAGGACATTCAAGCTTAATTCTGTTTTAGTCACCTGGATTCTCTTGCTGGTCTGATGTGGGCCTAGATCATAAGGTAATGACAATTTAGTTGAGTATGCTACATGCTAAATCTCCCTTTTTTGTGGAGGTAGGTGGCTTATAGGCCAAAGTAGGGAACATTGTAGATTTCTATAAGTTTTAAAAAGTGTCCTTTTTCTTCTTATACATGACCCCTATTAGGTGAAAGATCTGGGATGATTAGAGAAAAGGGGATGTTGTAGCTATTGTAATGGGACACACTGATTTTTGAAACAGTGGAGGGAGAGCAAGAATCCAGCACCTGGGTAAGGAATACTGATAAGGTTTGGCTGTGTCCCCACCCAAATCTCATCTTGAATTATAGTTCCCATAATCCCCATGTGTCAGGGGAGGGACGTCATAGGAGGTAATTGAATCATGGGGGCAATTTCCCCTATCCTGTTCTCATGTTAGTAAGTGAGTTCTCACAAGACCTGCTGGTTTTATAAGGGGCTTCTTCCTTTTCTGGACACTCAGTCTCTCTCCTGCCACCATGTGAAGAAGAACATGTTTGCTTCCCCTTCTGCCATAATTATAAGTTTTCTGAGGCCTCCATAGCCATGCAGAACTGTAAGTCAATTAAACCTCTTTCCTTAATAAATTACCCAGTCTCAGGTATTTCTTCATAGCATGAGAATGGACTAATACAAGTACTTTAGACCCTGAGGGTGCAGAGGAGAGGGGCACAAATAATCTTTGTTTTTTAGATTCACCCCATGAGCCTTCCTCCTGAAGGAAAACACTTGATATATCTCTCCTAAACTGTTACAAACATTTCTCCCTTAGATGATTCCAACTACTATTTGATCATCATTCCTTTCAAACTTTCTGAGAAGTCTACCAGAAACAGTAGGGATTGCCCTAGCTCCTGCACTTCTGCAAAAGTATCACCTGTTACCTCTAGATGTCTTTTCTACCTCTTTTCTTGGTCATTCCATGAGGCAGATGAATGCCACCAGACTGGTGGTTTGGAAAACTACAACAGGTTGGACTGATTGTTCTCAGCTAGTCTTTCCAAAAATTAAGAATAACGTAAATTATTCCAACTAAATTGGGCACCTCAAGGCCTGCCAGTTGGCTATGAGGCCACATTGGAGACCACTGTCAACCTGTGCTCCTGACCGATGGAGGAAGCCAGCATTAATGTGCCTCTCTCCTGAAAATACAGTGACTTGTACCTTATGGATAGTCATAAGAGACCTTCAAGTATTTAAGGAAATACTACTTTGGCCCTGGAAGGCATTAAGGTAAGCCTTAATTCACTGGGCATGGTTGCTGAGAATGACCCTAAACTTATTCCCTACAGGCCATGGTGAAATCTGTGCTATTGCCAGTACATTCTAGTATACTTGGATTAATGCTTCAGACTAAGTACAAATGTAAATACAAAAACTTAAAACCACTTGGATTTCTAATGTAAACCCTGATGACTTACAGGATTTTTCAGCAGATTAGGTCTGGGACAATAGTGGGACATGGTTGAGATTTATGCTGCCAGTTGGTCTTATCCTTTACCTTGGAGTTCTGTTGATAATACCTAAGTAACTACCATATAAGACAAATTTGGTGGATTTGATCCCAGCCATTCTTGCTCAAATTGTCCGCAGTGGCTGATGGAGCCGTATACTCCTGGGAAAATTCACCAGAAGTCAAAAGAAAAAAAAAAACAGTGAAGAAATGAGGGTTGGATATTATTGGGAAATAATTCTCCAAGGTTCTCTAAAGTTTTTGCATGTCTTATAAGCAAAAGGGCACAAACTACTCTTTTGTTCTAGAGCATATTTTTAAGGATGTCTACATGGCAAAACAACCTTGCAAGATAAAGCTAGCATCTCTCTGGAGCAGAGGGTAGGCTTGATTACTGTTCAGTGTAATAAATAATTATTAAGATGGTTAGATAGGTTTGTTTACCATCCAATATACAAGATTAAACTTCCGTAAGTACTAGGTTCCTTAGCTGTGACAAACCCACTGTGTGTGCAGTATCTCTTTGGGTCACACTGTTTACCCCTGGAACTTGGATAGCCAAGAAGTACTGATACAAACTTAAAGCTCATGATTACTTGTGCTTTGAGTAATAATTTCCTGTGTTTCTGATCCAAGAGTCTTGTGTCTTGTGTTGGCATCCATGAGATGCTGTGGCAAGCCAAGTTCTTAACTTGCAAGTAGGGCAATATCTCAGACCCTTCACAGTTCTTGACACTGGGAAAAAGATCCAATAGGGAAGTAATAAATAGTGAATGGCAAAGACAGAGGCATTAGATCAGGAAGTCAGGGAAAGGCTTTCTGAGAGAGGTGACATTTAAATGCAGACTAGCTTCATGAGAAGGAACTGAAGAGCAAGACAGAAACAAACATTAATGCAAAGTCCCAAGGCAGGAATGAACCTAGAATGTCTGAGGAAAGGCAGGGAGACCAGTGTGACCAGAGGACAGTGAGTAAGAAGGCCAGTGTGGGGAAAGGAGATTGGAGAGGAGGGCAGTGGCCAGGCCATGTGGAGCACTGTGGGCTCTGATAAAGTAAGTTGTTCTTGCTTGGATCTTGACTAACAATGGTGTCCAGTTCTTTAATAAATTAACAATACTGAACCCCATTTCAGATTTGTTCCCCTCCAATCCATTGATCTTGCTTGTCAGAAATGCAAATCTGACCGCATCCCTCTCCTGCTGAAACCCTTCATTAGTTTCTCAATGCATGTAGGACAAAGTTTAGACTCTTTACCGTGGCACACTGTAATCACAATCATGTTGCTTTTCTAAAAACAAACAAAAAACATGGCACACAAAGTCCTCTCTGATGGGGCCACCCCCATCACTTGCACCAAGCCTAAGATCCACCCCAAAACTTTATTGCATGGAACCATTTCTCAACTGTATTCTTTCAGTATGCTTCTTTCTGGGTATGGTCTGAATACCCTTTCAGCATTTTTCCACCCCTGGGCTTCCTGAGAAGTTCACACTCATCTTTCAAGGCTCAACGGAAACACCTTCTTGGTGAAGCTTTCTTTAATTACCTGAAGCAGAACTGGTGGTTCCTTCCTTTGAACACTCACTGTACTGTGTACTCACTTTTATTACAGGCCCCATTACCCTGTATGGACATTGCTTGTCTATAGGCCCACATCCTTCATGAGACTAGGCTCACTGATGGTAGGAACTATGTCATGTATCCTCACCACTAGGACGATTTTTACCACACAGCAGGTGTTTGGTGAACACGTTTGATTCTGACCCAAGAATTAATTCATTTGATGAATAAATTAGTTAATGAATCATATTCCAAGAATGTGATTTTTGTCATATAAACACTGCTTTTATCTCAGTTATAATGCAATAGCACTAATGATCTTTTAAAATCAATTTATTGGGATACATACAATAAAATAATCTGATTTTAACTACGAAGGCCAGGCGTGGTGGCTCATGCCTGTAATCCCAGCATTTTGGGAGGCTGAGGCAGGTGGATCACCAGAGGTCAGGAGTTCTAGACCAGCCTGGCCAACATAGCAAAACCCCATCTCTACCGAAAATACAAAAATTAGCCAGGCATTGTGGTGCATGCCTGTAGTCCCAGCTACTTGGGAGGTTAAGGCAGGAGAATTGCTTAAATCTTGGAGGCAGAGGTTGCAGTGAGCTGAGATTGCACCACTGCCCTCCACCTGGGAGCCTGGGCAACAGAGAGAGACTCCGTCTCAACAAACAAACAAACAAAAACAAAAAATATATATGTTTTTTAATGAGTTGTGGCAAATTTATAACCTGTAAATATTATCAAAATGAAGATACAGAACTTTCCCAACATCTCCAAAAGTTCCATTGGCCTCCTTTGTAGTAAATTTTCCCACTACCACTCCTGGCCTAGACAACCACTGCTCTGCTTTTTGTAACTGTAGATTAGCTTTAACTATTTTAGAATTGTATAAATAGAATCATCAGTGTGAATTTATGTCTGACTTCTTTCACAAAGTGTGATTTTTCAAGATTCATCTATGTCATCAAATGCAGTGGTCTTCTTTTTTCTTTCTGAGAGCATTTCATTATGGGGATATACCATGATACGTTGATTTTAAAAGAACATAGTGGTGTTGGAGTCTAATTGTGAGATATATTTCATTCTTCATTCACCTGTTGATGGATATTTGGGTTGTTTCCTGATGTTTTGAGATGATGAATAAAACTGCTATGTATGTTTATGTCTTTTTGTGGACATATATTTTCATTTCTCTTGGGTAAATACTTAAAAGTGGAAGTGCTGGGTTGCATGTTAACCTCATAAGAAGCTGCTAAATTGTTCTCCAAATTGGCTATACTATGTTTACATTCCCATCGTCAATAAAGAGTTCCATGTTTCTCTATATCCTTGCCAACACTTGGTATTGTCAGCTTTTTTATTAATAGCCATTCTGGTGAGGATGTATTGGTATCTAATTTTGATTTTAATTTGCATTTATCTGGTAACTAATGATATTGAGTATATTTTAATGTAACTATTGGCCATTTGTACATCTCTTTTTTAGTCTATTAAAATCCTTTGCCCATTTTAAAATTAGGTTGTTTGCCTTTAATTACCGAGTTCTAAGAGTTCTTTAGATAATCTAGATACAAGTTCTTTGTCAGGGGTATGTTTTTAAATATTCTCTCCCAGTCTAACAATATTAACTTTCTAAATTGTTTTCATTTCAAAAGGGCTCATCTCAATAAACTATGTTTTGCTTAGTTGAAGGCCACTGCTGTTCTTTCAAGGTTTATGTCATGTTCTTCTGAATAGCTTAAAAGGGTAGTGTATTTTACAAACATTTATTTCTATTGCTCATTTAGTGTACTGGTGTTTACCGATGTCCATCCTCCAAAATGCTTTGGCCAATCACATACCTGTGGCTCTGAATGCTTCTTAAATTTTCTGTGTTTTCAGATCCCTGACTTAGCTGAAAAATATTCCAATCACCACAATAAAAAAGCTAGTGTGAAAGTCACACTAGCTCCATATGGCAAGAACTGCCATAGCCTACCCCAACATGATTATCCCCTTTCTACTGATTTTATCAGAGGAGGCAATGTGCATAGCTAAAATATACTTCCCACCTTCCTCACAGTTCGGCGTAGCCATGTGATTAATCCTGGACAACAAATTGTCAACTTCTTGTGGGAAAGACATGAAGAAAAATAAAAAAAGATAACACTTTCTTTTTTGTAGTCAGAGTTTTTAGGCTTAAGACAAATGTAAGGTGTTACTTTATACTTAAAGATTTATTAAATGTTATGTTATTTTTGTTCTTCTTTTCCCTTGGCCTTCCTTTCTCTCCCCTCATTTCTTTTCTCATCCGTTATTAGTCAGGGATCTCCAGAAACAGAACAAGCAGGATATTTATAGATATACAGAAATTTATTATGAGGGATCAACTTACAGGATTGTGGAGGCCGAGAAGTCCTGCAATCTGCCATCAGTGAACTGAAGACTTAGGAAGGTCAATAATGTTATGTTGGTATAAGCTGGAAGGCCTGAGAACCAGGAGACCCAGTCCAAGTCTGGAGGCTGAGAACCGGAAGCACCAATGTCTGAGGGTAGGAGAAGGTAGATGGCCAGCTTAAGCAGAGAGAAAATTTCCACTTCCCCCATTCTACTGTTCTATTTGGGGTCCCCAGTGTATTAAATAATGCTCACCCACATTGAGAAAGGCCATCTGCTTTACTCAGTTTACCAGTTCAAATGCTAATCTCTTCTAGAAACGCCCCTACAGACACACCTAGAAATAACGTTTTATCAGCTATCTGGACATCCCCATAGCCCAGTCAAGTTGACAGAAAATTTATCATCACATCCTCCTACTTTTCCTCTTTCGGCCTTTATTCTATTTCCCCTACTTCCTTATCTCTCTTCTTTTTCTCCAGAATAATAGCTTTATATTTATGTATTAGTTTATAATAGGAGTTAGACTACAAGTGGTTACCTAGCCTTAAATGACTTGAGACTGAAGGGTGGTGTAGCAGAGTAGTTTTGTTTTGATGTAGGATCTTCCTTAAAATCCCATTCTGGGCTTCCTTATACATCTTCTCCTGGCACTTGATTTCATTTGCTTTAAATAATCCACCGTTTCATGGTTCTGACTTTCCATTGCCTCCTACACATCTGTTTGGATTGATATTCTGCTGTTCGTCATGCAAGCATGATTTCACTTTGAAAATGATTTCCTTTTGATGGATGCTCTGGTTGTTCAGGCGAGCATGGTCTTGTGTTTTTAACATTCTCTTCAGCTGGTCTCAGCACTCCAACAGTCATCCCTCAGGGTCTCAGTCATTCACTCATGCTAGCTCCGGACTTCTATGTAATTAAATGCCAAAAATGCTGTATTCCTTGGATTAATCTATATCAGGGCTCAGCCAACTACAGCTGGTGGGCCAATCTGGCTCTAGCTTTTTTGTATGGCCTGTGAGCTAAGACTGGTTTTTACACTTTTTAAGTGTTATAAAAGCAAATGAAAAAAACTAAGATGAATATGTGATAGAGACTGTATATAACCCACAAAGCCTGAAAGATTCACTATCTGGCCCCTTATTGAAAAGTGTGCCTAATCCTGATTTATATTAAAAAATTAAGTTTTTATGTAACATCACATCATGCAAAACAGCGAGCTTCATGTCTTCCCAGTTTAGAAATGCTTTTGGTGTGGTTTGACTGTATGTATATGCTATGTAGACTGCATGAAATATTCTTTAGGGAGAGCCCAGGGAAGATCTCAAAGACAATTAGTGAAGCAGCTGAAACTGAGATTCAGTGAGAGACTTTATGATTGAGTGAGACAAACTAGACAATGGTTGCAAATAGCCCCAAATTGGAAGTAACAAGGACCAGTGCTCCAAACTGTAAGAAAACTGAACTCCTTCTCATTTGGCCTTCTCTATAGCAAGCTCTAGGGAAGTAGCCCCAAGGATTTATTTATCTGATTGTGGGGAATTATTTGGCCAAGAGAACTCAGCAGAGGTTAGCTAGTATTAAGCAACCCTTTCACTCATTCATACCATTCATTATTCATATTGCTCATTATAGAGTGGAGAGAGATAAACCTAGTTATTAGCTTTATACATTGTGACATTTGCAATCAGCTTGAGCATAATACCAGTTATTTTTACAATAAAAAAGTTTATCATCTTATTCCTCTAATCTGCCCCCATATCCAGCGTTTTTTCCTCACTCTACCCCTTCACAAATTTCTTACCTTAGGCCACATAGTCTCTCATGGGCTTTTGCACAGGCAGGTGTCCACCTGAAACACCTTTCCCCTAATTCTGTCTACTGAAATTCTGTTTATCCTTCCATTTCCACATTTGCTAGGAACCTCCCAGATGCCCTCAAGTTGCAGTTTGTTTCTCCAGGTTCTATGGTCCCAGTGGTCCTGGGCCCCTTTTTGGGCTTGTTTCTTGGCTTGGAGGTTCCCTACCATTCACATGATGTAAATTCAAGTTGTATACCAAATATGTCACAGAACTGGGGTTTAAATTTCCGGTAACTATTTTCTAACCCAAGGCCCCAGAAGGACAGCAACTTTCTTCAAGGCTTTCCTGGACTTGTGGAGAGTTTTTCCTGGCTCCTTTTCTTTGGAGAAGGCAGTACTTCACAGCTCTGACCTTTATGCCCAAGGCCCAGTTAGGCTGCCAGCCTCATGTACAGCCTAGGCTGAACTTCTTGCCCTTGAATCAGCAGTCCTAAGGGCTTCCATTCCGCTTAATCCCTATGGGCCAATGCTGCATCACCCTACTACTGCGTGCTACTCTGACTTTGGCTTCTGCCTTCGTTTTTGCTTCCTGAATTTTTACCATTCTTTTGTGCTTAGCTTGTAGTAAAATTGTATTGTGGTGTTTTCCTGTTTTAACAAGCATTTGTATGTTTTGGGAGCTAGGTGTAAGATGGTGATGCAGGGAGGAAACTTGCTTATGTCAGCTCAGCTCATTCTGCTGTGTTGCCTGATGGATCCAGAAGAGTACACTGAGGTTCAATTATGGAAGTTGTCACAACTATTCATTCCATTTAATCTGTGTAAGTAGAAAGATTCCAAGTACACCTCTTATGTAATAACAATACGTCTCTCTAACATCTGGATATCTAGGGTTCCCACATAAGGTTGTTTCTGGAGTTTTTCCAACTAAAGAAATAGATCCCAGTGAGGAAAGGTTAAGTTCCCAGAGATGTATGGGAGAAAAAGAGCAGGCCAAGGGAAATTTCAGAGTAATAAAAATATAGTCAATTTTCACTTACCTGGGCAGATAACATTTTGCCACAATGCACATAACCAGGAATAAACTGAGTGGCAGTCAACCCTATGCCAAATAATGTTTAAATTTAAATTATAATTCAGCATTCTAAGCATACACTTCAAGCACTTTTCATATAGCTAAAATGACTCTTACAAATAGTTAAAGGATTATTTATATTGAAAATAGTTTGCATTTTAGAGGGCAAATCTGACTTTACAGGTCAATGGATTAACTTTATGCAATTTCACTCAAGTTTACAATGGAGGAATAATATAGGACAGGTAGTCAGAAGCCATTTATATCAGGCCATTATTTTATTTCTAAATATGGATGTATAAAAAATTAAGGCAGCTTGACCAATTACTTGGTAGTGTTCATGTTTCAGTTACCTAAACTATATTTTTTTTTTCTGAAACTCATATGTGTATATACAAATTATATATTCTTAATTTGAAATAACAAGTATCCTCATTCTTCCAGACTGAATGCTTGAATTCATTCCTATAATATGCATGACTGGGAAAACATTGAGTTAAATCTCTTTTTTTTTTTTTTTTTGAGATGATGTTTCTTTTTGTTGCCCAGGCTGGAGTGCAATGGCACCATCTCAGCTCACTGCAACCTCTGTTTCCCGAGTCTAAGTGATTTCTGGCTAATTTTTGTATTTTCAGTAGAGACGGGGTTTTACCATGTTTTCCAGGCTGATCTCGAACTCCTGACCTCAAGTGATCCACCTGCCTTGTCCTCCCAAATTTCTAGGGTTACAGGTGTGAGCCACCACCAATCTTTTTGACAACAGTGTGTGTTTGCCGCCAAACTTCCATAAGAACAGATACTGAGTACTGTGCTGTATCAACAAGAGATACAAAAGTGGAGCAAAAGACCAAAGAAGGATGAAGGGACCCCTTATTTTATTCTGTTTCATGGAGCCACAGGGTTTTACAGTCAGATGGAGACTCAGATTGGGAAGTACAGTTCTGTCTTTTTTACTCAGGGAAAACCAGGCTCAGGCAAGGTGAAATGACTTGCTCAGGGTCACCTGGCTGGAAGAAGGGCTGCGGTTGGAGCCCAGGCATTTTCTTACTCAGCTCCGCAGAAGGACATTCATTATTGGGATAACTCGAGGGGATTTATGTAACAGCACTTGAAGGTAATGGAGTCTTTCGGAATAACCCTTGTGGCATAATGAGCGCTGCCTGTGTATGTGTAGCTTTATTACAGAAGGAAGCAGACACATACTTGGTATATATATATTTATTTCCTTATAGCTCTTGATTCTAAACCATCCGAATGTTTCTAAACATTCTGTAATATAAGGAATTGCAATTCGTTTTCCATATTTTGTGCAGTGTGCGGTACTGAGATATTATTTATGTGGGCAGGTTGGGAATTGTGATGGGAAGCTAAAGATGAATAGAACAATAAAAAGAGAAACATATTTAATTTTCTTAGGTAAACTTTGAAATACAACATAAAAAAAATCAAAGTGTGCATTTTAAGGAACAGCTGGGATCCTGGCACTCTGGTGCAGTCAACGCTGCACTGTTTTTTTCCAGATTGACAGACAACAGCCTCTGCATTTGACATTGGTGGTTATTGTTTAATGCTTAGCATAGTCCTCTTCTTGGGAAGCATTCACAGGACACTTGTTGGTTGACTGACTAATTCTTCACCTCACAGAACTGACCAGTTGTGAGGAGTTGCCCAAATCTTTCTACAGTTGAGCAAATAAACAAGAGTGGAGATATAGCTTTAGATTCACAAATTGCACAGAATGTCTCAGATACTTTTTGCAGTTCTAATATTGATCTAGGAGTGTTCGTAAAACATTACTATGGCAACAAACCCTATTCGGTGGGGGAAAGCAATGCATTATCTATGCAAAGAAAGAAGTGAGAAAAGAGTATTTCAGATGCTGCCTTTTTACACCCTGCAGATAGCTGTGCCCTGACCTCTCAGTATTATTTTTGCTGAGGACAGTGTCTGAAAAATAGGATTTGTTGAGAGTTACTGACTGACTCTGGAAGATGTCATCAATTCAAATACTGTGTCACAGAAAAACTCATCTTGATGATTTAAGATTTTCCACGAAAATGAATACTTTCATCGTATTTGAAGTCAATCAGGTTTATCACTTGAGAACACCATGAGAAAAAGATAATATTTTCAGCCAGTAGCTGAAGATTGCAGCATAGGATATGGTACAAAGATATGGCTGTAGTTATTTACAAACTTGTTTATGCAGCATTTACTGAACAAATATTTTTCGAGCATAGTCTATGAGTAAGAAGAGTGCTAGATGTCAATTCCATCAGCAAGCATTACTAGAGCTTATTGATGCTTTTTGAACATTTACGACCAGATTTTGCTTTTATCATTAAACAAGTCAGGCCTCTGCCAAGCATGATCAAACTCAACACTTCATTTCTTTCTTTTTCTCCCCACAGAATCTAGAAATAGTAGGTAACTTACTTACTGTTTATCATCTTTGTTTCAAAAATGAGAAAACTCTAGGCTGTCTGTATAGTATAAATTACAGTGTAAACTGGCCATTTGCCATAATACGCTTCATGTTAATGGTCAAACCTGATGGAATACTTTATGTGTGTCTGTATATAGTATACATGTATATAGATGTATCTATAGTTTATATGTATAGATAGTCTATGTATATGTAAATGTGCATATATAAGGTTTATATGTATAGATGTATATATAAAGTGCATATACGTGATATATATGCACACATAAGTATATGAATTATATATATGCGTATATATGCACACACATATAAGTATATGAATTATCTGGCTTCACTAGATAAGTAGATTACTCAAATGCTATATTATCTATTACACAAGTATGGTCCAGGGCTAGCAGCATCAGCATCACTTGGGAGCTTGATAGTAATGAAGAATCTCAGTCCCCACCCCAAGTCCACCAAATCAAAGTCTGCCTTTTAACAAGATCCCCAGGTGATTCATGTGCAATTAAAGCTTGAGAAGCATTTCTGTAACAGATTTTAACCAGCCAAATGAGTTGAGAATTGAGACAATTATCTAAAGGAAGAAATCTGTTTCAATTCTCTATATAGTTTTTAAAAAGTGATTATCTGGGAGGTAGAGGGATAACGGTCAGGATGTTGAATTATATGGATAAGTACTTCAGTTCTCAGATTTGTTGCCAGTGTGGTCATACTATGATGCTTGCTCAAAAATGAGCTTTCAAGTCTCTTAAGTCCCCAGTGAATTAGGAGAGGCAAAGTATCGCTCATTATTTAAAGATAAATTATTTATTATGCAAACGATAGAAATTTAAAAATTAAAAAGAAAATCCTAACTCTCATCATGTGGCCTTTCAATTTCAATGAGCTGCCAGTCTCTGCACATTCGCACATGATGTCTACATAGTTGTATTTGTACAATCATTCTTTTGCTCCAAGCTATAAGGGGAACATGGACAGAGCTGTGGAGGTTAGATGGAAAGAATGTAAGGTTTGAAGATTTTGTATTCATTCTTTATTGTATAGTGCCATGTTGAGCTAATTGTAATGATAATTAGTAACAACAATTCTGGCTATAATCAAATGTCCTAATCATAATTTTTAATGACTGTAACTATCTTATTGAATTGCTGCAAAAACATTATTTAATCATTCTGCTATTACATACATATTCAGATAGTTTCTGTGTTTTGTCATTATAAATAATGCAGTAATAAACATATTTGTACAGTTTGTATAGTTTGAACCATCAAATTTATTTCATAACATAAATGACCAATAATCAAATTATTAAATATAAGTATATGTAATATTTTACAATGCACACATATAATATATACACACTATGGATAAAGTTGCTTTGGAAAAAGTCTATAACAATTTTTCTTGAATCCTGTATTGTTAGAGCATTCCAAATTCACCACATCTTGCCAGCAATAGAAATAATTATTTCCAAATTTATTAATTAATCAGCATACATTATTTTTCCACAATGAAAAATAATTGAAACTATAATTAAAATTAACTTTCTCTATCTTGTTTTCTTAGAACAAAATTTCCTAATATGTCTTCTGTGAGCCAAACTGTAAATGGACAATAGGTGTGTTGGGATATTATGCTCCATGATCTTCTGAGTAGCACTGGAGGTAACTAAAGCCTCTGGATGGTCACTCCCCACTGTGATCAGTGTGGGAAAAGTTTGGGCAGACTTAGAATCACTGTTTTCTTTCAGTTCTTTCTCTTTTGGACAGATTTAGAATCACTGTTTACTTCAGTCCTTTCTCTTTTTTTCCTACAGAAACAGTTTTTAAAATTAACATTTGTAGGGCAGAAAAAATACTCTGTATGATACTTGTGTTAGGCTGTTCTTGCTTTACTATAAAGAAATACCTGAAACTGGATAATTTATTAAACGAGAGGTTTAATTGGCTCACAGTTCTGCAGGCCGTACAGGAAGCATAGCACCAGAATATGCTTCCTGTACAGCCCTTCCTGTACAGAGGCCTCAGGAAGCTTTTATTCATGGTAGAAGGTGAAGCAGGGAGCTTGCATGTCACATGACAACAGCAGGAGCAACAGGGATGAGGGTGGGGTCTACACACTTAAACAACCAAATCTTGAGAGAACTCACTCACTATCACAAGGACACCACCAAGGCATGAGGGATCTATCCCCGTGACACAAACACCTCCCACCAGGCCCCACCTCCAACACTGGAGATTACAATTCAACATGAGATTTGGTGGAGACATTTTTCAAACTATATCATTCTACCCCTAGCCCCCAGATCTCATGTCCTCACATTGCAGAATACAATATTGCCTTCCCAATAGTCCCCCAGGCTTAATTCATTCCAGCATCAATTCAAAAGTCCCAAGTCCCAACTGCAAGTCCAAAGTCTAGTTCCTTCTACCTATGAGCCTGTAAAATCAAAACAAGTCATTTACTTTCAAGGCATAATGCGGGTACAGGCATTGGATAAACACTTCCATTCCAAAAGGGAAAAATTGGCCAAAATAAAGGAGGCTATAGGCTCTATGCAAGGTCAAAACCCAGCAGGGCAGTTATTAAATCTTATAGCCCCAAAATAATCTCCTTTGACTCCATGTTCCACATCCAGAGCATGCTGGTATAAGGGCTGGGCTCCCAAGGCCTTGGGTAGCTCTACCCCTGTGGCTTTGCAGGGTTCAGCCCCCATGTCTGCTCTCACAGATTGTTGAGTGCCTGTGGATTTTCCAGGTGCAGGGAGCAAGCTACTAGTGAACCTAGCATTCTGGAGTCTGGAGGATGGTGGCCCCCTTCTCACAGCTCCACTAGGCAATGCCTCATTGGGGACTATGTGTGGTGATTCCAACCCCACATTTCCCCTTGCCATTGCCCTAGTAGAGGCTCTCTGTGAGGGTTCTGGCCCTGTAGCAGGCTTCTGCTTGAGCACCCAGGCTTTCCCATACATCCTCCGACATCTCGGCAAAGGCTACTAAGACTCCTTTACTTTTCCACTGTGTGTGCCTGCAGGCTTAACACCACATGAAAGCCTCCAAAGCTCATGGCTTTGGCCTTCTGGAGTGGCCACCAGAGATTTACTGGGGTCCCTTTGAGCCATAGCTGATGCCAGAGCAGAAGAGATATAGGAAGCAGTGTGCTGAGACTGCACAGGACAGCAGGGCCCTAGGCCTGGTTCATGAAACCATTCAGTCCTCCTAGGCCTCTGAGCCTATGATAGGAGGGGCTGCAGTGAAGGTCTTAGAAATGCCATAGAGACCTTTTTCCCATTGTCTTGGCTATCAGCACTTGTCTCCTTTTTAGTTTAGCAAGTAGTTGCTTTACAACTTGCTTGAATTCCTATCCCCACAAAGCTTTTTCTTTCTCTGCTGCATATCTAGGCTATAAATTTTCCAAACTTGCATGTTCTGCTTCCCTTTTAAATACAATTTCCAACTTAAAAAATTTCTTTGCTTTTACCTTTGAGTGTAGCCTGTTAGAAGCAGCCAGGCCACACCTTGAACACTTTGCTGTTTAGAAATTTCTTCTGCCAGACACCCTAGGTCATCACTCTCAAGTTCAAATTTCCACAGATTCCCTAGGGCATGGGCACAATGCAGCCAAATTTTTTGCTAGGACACGACAAAGGTGACCTTTGCTCTGGTTTCTAATAGGTTCTTCATTTGCCTCTGAGACCTCAGCAGCCTAGACTTCACTGCTCATATCACTGTCAGCATTTTGGTCACAATCATTTAACCAGTCTAAGAAGTTCCAAACTTTCCTTCATCTTCATGTCTTCCTCCGAGCCCTCCAAACTCTTCCACCATCTGCCTGTTATCCAATTCCAAAGTTGCTTTCACATTTTCAGGTATTCTTATAGCAATGTCCTACTTCTGGTATCAATTTTCTGTGTTAGGCCATTCTTGCATTGCTATAAAGAAATACCTGAGAATGTAGTTTATAAGAAAGAGATTTAATTGGTTCATGGTTCTGCAGGCTTTCTGGGAAGTATAGCATCAGTATCTGCTCTGGGATGGGCTCAGGAAGCTTTTACTTATGGTAGAAGGTGAAGCAGGAAGCTTGCATGTCACATGGAGAAAGCAGGAGCAAGAGGGAGTGGGAAGGAGTGTCACATACTTAACCAAATCTTGAGAGAACTCACTTACTATTGTGAAGACAGTACCAAGCAGGAGGGATCCGTCCCCATGACTCAAACACCTCTCACCAGGCCCCACCTGCAACATTCCCCAATGTTGATTAAATTAAATAGAATTAAAATTCGATATGAGACTTGGTGGGAACATACATTGAAACTATATCAATACTATAAGGCTGAATGTAGTACATGTCATTATACATCTGTCCAAACTATAGAATGTACATCACCAAAGGTGAGCCCTAATGTAAACTATGAATTTTAGGTTATAATGGTGTGCCAATGTGGGTTCATCAGTTGTAACAAATGTACCACTATGGTGCTTGATGTTGATAGTTGGGGAGGCCATGCATGTGTTGGGGTAGAGAATAGATGGGGAATCTCTGTATCTTTCACTCAATTTTGCTGTGAACCTAAAACTGCTCTAAATGTCTTTAAAAACTATATACTTTATTTTTTGATAAGTTTTGGGTTTTCAAGACAACTGAGCAGAAGGCACAGAGAGTTCCTAAATACTCACTCAACCCAAACACACTTCCTGGTTTCCCTTATTATTAACATCTTCCATTAGTGTGGTACATTTGTTACAAATGATAAGCCAATCTTGATACATTAATATTAAAGTCTATAGTTTACATTAAGGTTCACTCTTTGTATTTTACACTTCTATGAGTTTTGACAAAACCTGTATCACATGCATCTACCACTACAGTATCATATAGAATAGTTTCACTGTTCTGAAAATCTCCTGTGCCCTATTTATTCATCCTTTCATCACGTCTTTCTTCTGAACTCCTAGCAACCACTGATCTTCTTATTGTCTTCACAGTTTTGCCTCTTCCAGACTGTCATATAGTTATAATCTTACAGTATATAGCCTTTTCAGATTGGCATTTTTTACTTAGTAAGTTTCCTCCATGTTTTCTCACAGTGTGGTAGTTCATTTCTTTTTATTGCTGAATAAAATTTCATTGTATGATGTACCACAGTTTGTTTATCTATTTACCTATATTGGTTGCTTTCAAGTTTTAGCAATTATGAATAAACTGCTATAAACAAAAGACATAGAATCAACCTAGATGCTATGAACACCAGACTGGATAAAGAAAGTGTGGTACATATACACCATGAATACTGTGCACAGCTATTAAAAAAATGAGATCATGGCCTTTGCAGCAACATGGATGGAGTTGGAGGCATTATCCTAAGCAAATTAATGCAGGAACAGAAAACCAAATACTGCATGTTCTGACTTGTAAGTGGGAGTAAAACATTGAGTACACATGAACACAAAAAAAGAATCAATAGACATTGGGGCATATTTGAGGATGGTGAGTGAGAGGAGAGTTAAGATAGAAAAACTACCTGTCAGGCATTATCCTGATTATTTGGGTGACAAAAGTATCTGAATACCAAACCCTTGGGACATGCAGTTTACCCATGTAATGAATTTGCACATGTATCCCTTGAGCCTAAAAAAAAAAAAAGCTGGAAAGAAAAAAAAAAACTTAAATAAACAAAAAAACAAAAACTGCCATAAACATTTGTATGTGAGGCTTTGTATAAACATGTTTTCAATTCATTGGGGTAAACGCCAAGGAGCAAAACTGCTGAATCATATGGTCAGAGTATGATTAGTTTTGTAAATATTGCCAATCTGTTTCCCAAAGTGGCCATATCATTTTGCATTTCTATCAGCAATGAATGAGGGTTCTTATTCCACATCCTCACCAGCATTTGATGTTTCAGTGTTTTTGAATTTTAGTTATGTGGTGGTATATCGTTGCTGTTTTAATTTGCAATTCCTTAATTACATGTTGTGTTGAGGATATTTCCATATGCTTATTTGCCATTTGTATATCTTCTTTGATGAGGAGTCCATTCAGAACTTTTGCCCGTTTTTCAGTTGGGTTGTTTGTTTTCTCATTGTTGAGTTTTAAGAGTTCTTTGTTGAATTCTTTGGCTATCAGTTCTTATGTGTTTTGCAAATATTTTCTTCCAGTCTGTGGCTTGTCTTTTCAATTTCTTAATAGTATCTTTCACAGACAAGTTTTTAAATTTTTAATAAAGTCTGTTGATGAAAAGAGTCAAACTCTATAAACTATTTGAAGAGATTTATTCTGAGCCAAATATGAGTGCTAAAGCACGTGACACAGCCCTAGGAGATCCTGAGAACATATGGCCAAGGTAGTTGGGCTACAGCTCATTTTTTTGCATTTTAGGGAGACATAAGACATCAATCAGTACATGTAGGATATACATTGGTTTGGTCCAGAAAGGCAAGACAATTCGAAGGATGAAGTGGTGGTTGTGTGTGTAGGGGGCTTCCAGGTCATAGGTGGATGCAAAGATTTTTCTGATTGGCAATTGGTTGAGTTTCTCTAAAGACCCGGAATCAATAGAAGGGAGTGTCTGGGTTAAGATAAGGAGTTGTGGAGACCAAGGTTCTTATTACACAAGTGAAGCCTCCAGGTGGCAGGCTTCAGACAGAATGTATTATAAATATTTCTTATTAGACTTAAAAAGCTGCCAGACTCCTAGTTAATTCTTTTCTGGATCAGGAACAAAAACCTGGAAAGGAAAAGGAATTCTCTACAGAATGTTGATATCCCCCCCAGGAGACAGCTTTGCAGAGCCATTTCAAAATATGTCAAAGAAATATATTTTGGGGTAAAATAGTTTCTTTCAGATCCTGCATCTGCCATGTTGATATCTTATTGCTATAGAGAATCTGTTTTGTCGGTCTTAAGGTCTCTGTTTTAATATTAATAGCTGGTCATTCTGTGTCTGAATTCCAAAGGGAGGAAGGTATAAATAGGGATGTCCAACCACCCACTCCCATCATGGACTGAACTAGTGTTTCAGGTTTACTTTAGAATGCCGTTGGCCAAAAGGGGTCCATTCAGTTGGTTGAGGGGCTTAGAATTTTATTTTTGGTTTAGAAGTCCAACTTATCAGTTGTGTTTTTTTTTTCCCCACCGATCATGCTTTTGGTGTTGCATGTAAGAAATCATCACCAAACCCAAGTTTATCTGGATTTATTCCTACTCTATCTTCTAGGAGTTTTATATTTTTACATTTTGCTTTCAGGTCTATCATCTGATTTGAGTTAATTTTGGTGAGGCATCTAAGGTCTGTGTCTAGATTCCTCTTTTGAGAGGTGGGGGGGGCATGTGGATAACCACTTGTTCCAGTACAATTTGTTGAAAAGACCATCTCTTCTCTGTTGGATTGTCTTCTCTCCTTTGTCAAAGATCAGTTGACTATATTTGTTTGGGTCTATTTCTGGGTTCCCTTTTCCGTTCTATTGAAATGTTTGTCTTCTCCCCCGCCACCGACCAGTACAACACTGTCTTGATCACTGTAGCTTGTGCCTAAGTCTTGAAGTCAGATAGTGTCAGTGCTCCAACTGTTCTTCTTTTTAAATATTGTCTTGGTTGTTCTGGGTCTTTTGTCTTTTTGTGTAAACTTTGGAATGTTTGTCAATGTCCACAGAATAACTTGCTGGGACTTTGATTGGCTTGCACTGAATCCACAGATCAAGTTGGAAAGAAATGACATCTTAAAACATTTAGGGTGATGTGTGTAGATTGGCAGGGTCTGGAGTAGCCAGTGGTCTGGCCTTTTAGTAGCAATTTAAAAGGGCATTCATAGGAAATGTTTCTCCTGTCCTTTGGCATTCTGGGATTTGGGGGCAACCATAGTAGGGTGCAGTCAGTGAGTAGATAGAGCCCTGAGCCAGATCCTGCACAGAGGCTCACAATCTGGAATGATGAATAACACTGGTAAATCAATATATTGAGTAATTTTAGAGTCATTCAAGTGTTTATTGAGCACCTTCTGTGTGCAAAACTCTGTTCTAGGCACTTAGGAGACACCAGAAAAGATAACAAAAATTCCTGCTGGAGTAGCTTGCATTCTCAAGGCCTGAAGGAAGTGGCAGGGTAGGGGACAAGCAAGAAATGATGTTGATAGTTAAGTGATTCATGCTGTAGAAAAAACAGATTTGCAAGGGATGGAGCATAGGGGAGGAGGAGTTAGAGGAGTTAGGAATTAGAGCTCAGGTGTCACCATTTATTAAAAAGGTGACACCTGAGCAAACACTGAATTTCACAGAACAGGGAACCCCGTGGTTGTCTCAGAACAGTGCTCAGACTAAATAACAGCCAATGCACAGGCCCTGCTGGGGATGCCTCGCACTTAGGAGGAGCAACAGAAGCTGTTGTGGTTTCAGAGAGTGAGTGAAGAGGAAAATGTAAGGGCAGGAAGGCAGAGATAATGTGGTTCCTTGTGAGGAGCTGTCTTCGAGTTCAAGGTTTTGAGCCATTTGTGCTACTGGCTAGAAAGCTGGTAGAATAGTCTGGTAGAAAGTAACGGAAGGAGACTGGGAGAGAATGATCAGGGAAAATCTCTGCAAGAAGGAGAGAGAGACATTTGAATGAAAAGAAGAAAGCAGGCAAATGGAAGTAAGGGGAAGAGCTTTCCAGGCAGGGGAGAATAGCCAGTACAAAGATCCAGTGGTGGGAAAAAACTGAGAGTCCAAGGGAGAGATGCCGATGTCTCCCTGCAGGGTGAAATGTGTCATGCCTGGTGAAGTTGGCAGAAAAAAAAAAAAGAAACAGGAAAAAGAAAAAGATTGAGTCTTCCTCTCCATGTACATGGACTGTCTCACCACGTGTTATCTTCCTTGATTTCTTTCATCATAGTCTTATAATTTTCTTCATATAAATCTTGTGCATATTTTCATAGATTTCTTTTTTCCTTTTAGTGCAAATGTAAATGACATTATGTTTTCATTTCAAATTTCAATTTTTCACTGTTTGTATATAAGAAAGCAATTTATATATTAACCTTGTATCCTGCAACTTTCTTAAAATTGCTTATTAGCTTTAGCCTTTTCTGATGTTGTTGATTCTTTGGGATTTTCTACATTGACAATCATGTCATCTATGAACAAATGTAATTTTATTTTTTCCTTCCCAATCTGTATACCTTTTATATTCTTTCCTTATCTTATTGTATCAGCTAGGGCTTCCCAGTAGGATGTTAAATAGGAGTGCTAAGAATAGGCATTCTTGACTTGTTCCCACCTGATCTTAGGGGTAGGTCTTGCTTCTCACCATTAAGTATAACATTAGCTGTATGGTTTTTGTAGATGTTTTATAACAAGTTGAGTCCCTATCTATTTCTAGTTTGTGGAGAATTTTTTTTAAAAAATCATGAATGGATTTTGTGTTTTCTCAAATGTTTTTTTCTGTATCTGTTGATAAAATTACATGTTTTTTCTTCTTTAGCCTGTTGATACGATGAATTAAATTAACTGATTTTTGAAAGCACACATGGAATAAATCCCACTGGTTCATGATGCATAATTCTTTTTATACACTGTTGGATGTTATTTGCTCATAATTTGTTGTGGATTTTTATATCTGTGTTCATGAGAGATGGTTAGAGATATTGGTTTGTAGTTTCTTTTTCTTGCAATGTCTTTGGTTTTACTGTTGGTGGAATGCTGGTCTCATAAAATGTTAGGGAGTATTCTTTCTGCTTTTATTTTCTCCAAGAGATTATGGAGAATTTGTATCATTTCTTTCCTAAATTTTTGGTGGAATTTATCAGTGAACCTGTCTGGGCCTGGTGCTTTCTGTTTTGGCAGGTTACTAATAATTGATTTAATTTCCTTAATAGATATAGGCCTATTCCAACTGTCTGTTTCTCCTTGTGTGGATTTTGGTAGACTGTATCTTTCAAAAAGTTGGTTCATTTATCTAGGTTATATATGTGGGCATAGGGTTATTCAGAAGATTTCTTTATTAACCTTTTAATGTCCATGGGATCAGCAGTGATGACCCATTTTTAATTTCTGATATTAATAATTTATGTATTCTCTTTTTTTCTTGGCCTGGCTGGAGGTTTATTGATTTGATTGATCATTTCAAAGA
This sequence comes from Cacajao melanocephalus, assembly GCA_963573385.1. Taxonomy (NCBI): domain Eukaryota; kingdom Metazoa; phylum Chordata; class Mammalia; order Primates; family Pitheciidae; genus Cacajao; species Cacajao melanocephalus. The sequence continues at coordinate 2,178 of CAUYLG010031007.1, read as the reverse complement.
ACCAGGTGTTAGTCTTGTTGATTTTCTTTATTGATTTCCTCTTGCCAAGTTGATTTCTGCTCTAATTTTTATTATTTCTTTTTTTCTGTTTACTTTGGGCTTAATTTTTTCTTCTTTTTCTAGTTTCTGAAGTTGCAAGCTCAGGTTATTGGTGCTGTATCTTTCTTTTCTTTCATATATGCATTCAATCATATAAATTTTCCTCTAAGCCCTGTTTTTTCTGTATCTCACAAATTTTGATAATCTGTATTTTCAAAATATTTCTTGAGACTTCTTATTTGATCCATGTTATATAGAGATATGTTGTTTAACATTCAAATATTTGAGTAAGTTTCCACCTATCATTCTTTTATTGATTTCAAGTTGAATTTGATTGTGATCTGAGAATATGCTTTGCATTATTTCCATTTTTTAATATCTGTGATGGGGTGTCTTATGGCTCAGAATGTTTTCTGTCTTGATAAATGTTCCAGGTTAGCTTGAGAACAATGTGTATTCTGTTGTGTTTAAATGTCAATTAGGTCCAGTTGATTGATAATGCTGTTCAAGCCAACTCTATCTTTACTTATTTTCTGCTTGTTTAATCTCTCAATTACTTGAAAAGAGGGATGTTGTAGTGTTCAACTATAAGAGTGGATTTGTTTATTTATCCATTGAGTTATAACAATTTCTTCCTCATATTTTGAAACCTTGTTGTTAGGTGCATACATGTTTAGGATTTTTATATCTCCTTGGACATAAATATATTCTACTTACCAAGTCAAAAGCAATTGTTTAAGATTAATCTAAGACTTTAAAGACCAAATAAAAGATGAGCTTTTATGTACAACCTCAAAACAGTATTTAGTATTTACAATTCCATCAACTATATTCTATGGATAAAAAAGGAAAAGAGGAATTGTCCCACTATTTGAGTCAACTGGTCTCAAGTTTGGTATGAACAATTTTTTAGAAACACCTGATGAAAACAAATAATGTCCCCATCATGTTATACAGTGCTCATACAAGTTTCACAGAGGGGTAGGGACTAATGCCATTGTGATGCTCTCCCTAAAGAGGCATCTTTATTAAATCAAATACAAATGTAAAGTTCAGGTTATAAGTATACATGATTCATTTATTTTAAAGGTACTTATAATTGATTATCACTCAGTACCTGCATACAGGCCTATCCCCAGATCTACTAGGGGAAAAAGCCACCAGAAAGTTGGAAAAGTCTTCTAATGCCTGGAAATGATGTATAATAATGATAGCTAGTAATGATATCTACTGGCCACTTCCGCAAATCCTTGGATAAAGAAACTACTCACTAGTACTAGTCTGTTAATAATAAACATTCAGGGAAGAATTCCAGTCACGAATCAAAACTGTTATTTGCTATGTAGAAAATGATGAGGCTCAGAGAAGCTGCAATATGTGGCCCCCAAAAGAAAATTTCAGAGTGTTATTTGAGAAATCTAACTTCATAATTGAACTGTAATATGAAGTTGGACTAACTTCTTATTCATGATATCCAACTGGAGCTTTCTGAATATCTGAATTTCCTAGATTTTTATTCATGAAATAGGGGGACAGGGAAGGAAGCCACCAGATCCAATACCATTAGAACATACATTGAGACATTGGCTAATGCCAAAGATGGAATAAGAAGTACTGTTTTTACTCTGTCATGTCTAGCAACTCACTCTTTTGTCTGCCCCACCCCCAAGCAGAAAAAAGTATCAAACAACAGTTTGCAAGACACTGGCCATCAGGCAATGAAGTCAGTGATTCCTTACAGATGGGAAACAATGAGGTAGGCTTATAGTTGCCCCAAAATATTGCCTTGAGAGAGTTTGCAGGCTGTAGTGCATGGAAGGTGAAGCCAGGAAGAATCTGCCACACTCTCTGAGTTGAAGAGATGGAGCTGACATTACCTAATGATAAATAAGAGTCTACAAAGAAGATATAGAAATCTTAAATGTATATGCACAGAACAACCAAGTTGTAAAATATGTGAAGCAAAAACTGATAGAACTGAAAGGAGAAATAGCAAATTAAAATTATACTCGGAAACTTCAACACCACTCTCTAAGCAATAGATAGAACAACTAGACCAAAAAATGAGCAAGGATATAGAAGAACTTAATAGCACCATCAACCAAGAGCATCTAATTGACATTGAACATGCCACTCGAC
>CAUYLG010031005.1:0-71430 GCA_963573385.1 Cacajao melanocephalus | reverse complement strand
TTGATTCACCACTAGTCCTCCCATGAGATCCGTTTCTATCCTCAAGATACTCCATGACAGAATATTAGGATACTGAGGGCCAGCTTCGTGCTCTATAAAGAGCTTCCCTTTCTCCTTTTCTCCCTCCCTCCTTTCCTCCCTTACTTTCCCACTTATTCTGTGTTAAATATAGAATTTTATAATGGGAATATAAAGCAAAATACAGACTTAATCCTGGATTTATAAAGCTAACTGTCCAGTAGGAAGACAGACCTGTGAATAATCCTTGCAACAGAGCACCACAGGTACTCTGAGAGAAGTAGGTACGAGACACGACAGGACACAAAGGAAGGTGATTCGCAAAAATTATAATGGAGGATGTGCTTGAATTGAGACTTGAAAAACATTGTCCTGGCAGGGAACTATGGTGGTGTTGAAAGGGGTTGGGGTAATGTGACTCTTCCAGGCAAAAGGAGCAGCAAAGTCTAGAGATGGGAAACAAGCTGGAGAAGCTGGTCATCTTGGCTAAAGCATATGGTTAGATAGATGAAAGTTGACATCCTCAGATGGAGGTGGAGGAAAGAGCAGGGAATCCTTTTGCTTTTGTGGCAGTTGTTGAGGGACTCTTAGGGCTCAGGCTTGATGGTTTAGACCCTGGGAAGAGCCAGACCCAGGGCAGAAGGATTAAGTTGTTTGGCTCCAGGGAAAGGAATGAGTAGTCTTATCATGACCCCTAAGAGCAGGGTATTTAGTGACAAAGACAGGATAGAATCTAGGTTTTCTGACTTCCTACTGTTGCACAATGGGATAAGTTCCTTAAATTCAAAATACTTTCTTGGAAAATGCAATGCCAAGTACCTTGCGAAACTCCTTGGAATATAAGATTTGGCAGTTCCTACTTTAGAGTTTTCCTGCACTAAACTTCTGATCATATTCTAAGGGCATAAAATGTTGGGACCTCAACTGCCCATATGTTCTTGTTTAGAAGTGGATCATGACTTGTTTACTGAGAAAAATCTTGGCCCTGCCTGGATGGAGATGGAAGAGATGGTATGTCCTTCAACGTGGGCCCAAGTGCTGGTTTGTCAATATTCATAAGACAACATCAAAAAAACCTTTATATTTGTTGTTTCTTTAAGAAGGTAAATAGATCTTCTATGAAGGAGTGACATAGAACATTTGACTCCAAGGACTTGTCTTTGATAACCAGTATTAATGAATTACTCAGTTAATTTTGGAGATATCTATGAAGTGCCTACTCTGTGCCTGGCATTATACTAGACATTGGGAATTTCGCTATTGTATAATAGCGAACAACAAAAAACAATGGGGTGTCCTTGTGGTGTTTACAGTCTAGAGAGGGAGACAGACAAATAAGGACTTTCTTGATGAAGCAGCTTCTTGGTTGAGATGTGAAGGAAAAGTCCCAGACAAGGCAGGGGGCAAAGAGTTGAGGGAGAGGGTGTTCCAGATAGAAGAAGAGAGCAGCCTATGTAAAAATCCAGAAGTGAGAAAGTGCATAGCTTTTTCAGAGATCTCAAAGGAGTTCATTGAAGATGTTAGAATAAGGGGAGTAGTCACAGAGTTGAAGCTGGAGATGTTGACTGGGACCAAAATCTGCAGTCAGTGACTAGAGGGGTGGAATTCAGGCTAAGAGCCCTGTTGAGGCATTCAGTTGTTTAAAGCAGAGATTAGTTTTCGAGAAAGTGGGTTGGCTATGGTTAGAAAAACAAAGATCAGATAGAAAGCTGTGTGGTAATCCGGGTTAAACGAAGGGTCATGTCAGCCTACAGAATGGGAGAAAATATTTGCAAACTATGCATCTGACAAAGGTCTGATATCCAGACTATATGAGGAACTTAAATCAATAAGCAAAAAGCAAACAACACCATTAAAAATGGGCAAAGGACATGAACAGACATTTCTCAAAAGAAGATGTACACACAGCCAACAAGTATATGAAAAAAATGCTCAACATCACCAATCATTAGAAAAATGCAAATCTAAAACCACCATGAAATACTATTGCACACCAGTCAGAATGGTTATTATTAAAAAGTCAAAAAATGGCTGGGCATAATGCCTCATGCCTGTAATCCCAGGACCTTGAATGGCCAAGGAGGGAGGATCACCTGAGGTCAGGAGTTCGAGACCAGCCTGGCCAACATGGTGAAACCCCATCTCTACTAAAAATACAAAAATTAGCCAGGCACGGTGGCACACACCTGTACTCCCAGCTACTCACGAGGCTGAGACAAAAGAATCGCTTCAACCCAGGAGGCAGAGGATGCAGTCAGCTGAGTTCGTTCTACTGCACTGCAACCCAGATGACAGAGTAGGACTCCGTCTAAAAAAAAAAAAAAGTTAAAAAAATAAAGATGCTAGTAGGGAAAATGGAATACTTATATACTACTGGTGGGAATGTAAATTAGTTAGGCCACTGTTGAAAGCAATTTGACAATTTGTCAGAGAACTTAAAATAGAACTACCATTTGACCAAGCAATCCCATTACTGGGTAAAAAGGAACATAAATTGTTCTATCATAAAGACACATGCGTGTGTATGTTCGTTGCAACAATATTCACAATAGCAGACATGGAATAAACCTAGATGCCCATCAGTGGTGGAGTGGATAATAAAAATGTGCTACCTCTGTACCGTGGAATACCACAGAGCCATTAAAAAGAATAAGGTGATGTCTTTTGCAGCAACATGGATGGAGGCTATTACCTTAAGCAAATTAACACAGGTACATAAATCAAAATACTGCATGTTCTTACTTATAAATGGGAGCTAAATACCGAATAGACATGGACACAAAGAAGAGAACAATAGACATTAGAGCCTACTTGAAAGTGGAGGCCAGGAGGAGGGTGAGGATTGAAAAACTACCTATCAGGCACTGGGCTCATGACCTGGGTGACAAAATTATCTGTACCTCGAACTCATGTGATACTCAGTTTATCCAAATAACCTGCGTATGTACCTAGTGAACCAAAAATACAAGTTAGAAAGAAGAGGAAAAAAAGATGGGTCACTTGACCTTGGGTAATGGAGCTGAAAAAGGAGAAAAAAAAGACCTATTGGAAACTATCTACAGGATTTACTACTATTTACCAGATCCTCATTTGGGAGAATCAATGTTTACAGAGATTTCCCTGAAGAATAGGTAGCCCACTAGTCTCTAAACCTGGGTTTCAGGTTAGTTAAGAAGACGGGGGCCCTGATCTGAAGTGCATATAGTTTGTATATATCCAATGTTGCTGCTGTATTTAATTGTACATTGAAATTTTAGATGAAAGTTTATGAAAATTTAAAAATTTTTCTTAACTTACCAAGCAAAAATATGCATTTCACAATCCATTCTCAAGATTGTAACATGAACACCACCAGCTTCTTCCATCTTAAGCTCAATAGTAATGTTTCTGTTTTTATAAGAAGTAACTTATTTTCACCTAGTAATTCTGTAATTTTTATATGGCAGAATCTTTGAGTATTCAGTTACAAATAGACCTTCTAAAAATATAAATGTGGTTATATTGGGTTAGTCTTTTTCTGAGTCACAGAAATAACTCCCTCGCTCTCTCTTTTTTTTTCAAAAAAAATGTATTATATACAAGAAATATGAATTTAAAAGATTTATTTGTGTCCCTAAGAAACTAGAAATATAGCAGAGATGGAAGGCAATCCGATCTTCACTCTGTTGTATGATAAATGCCCCCACAAAGGGTAAGCACAAAGGGTAAGTTAGAATGCTGTAAGTTTACAGGTTTCCTTTTCATCTTGGTTGTGGGAAGAGCCTTGCTGTGTGAAATTTACTGCATTGCTTTGTTCTATGTCTGATGGTAGCAACATTATGCAGACCCAGCATGTGTGGGTGTCTGAGTTCTTCCTCCCCATTTTGAAGTCAAAAGGTTTGGAATTACCTGTCATGCAAAAGGCTGCAGTTTCTATTCAGACCAAATCTCATCGTTGCAGGTAACCTTTTAATGCCAGATTTTGCTTAATGAAGTACTTCCACACTGCTTCTGTTAACCCATGGTTGGAAGATTGCTTTGCTAATCTAGAATCAAGGAATTCTATCAAATGGCACATTCTTCAGAAACGACATTCTCATCTAGTCTCCGATCAATCTGCTTAACAACATTGGCATTGATTTACATTAGTTGGATGTAGTAGAAGCCAAGGATGGTCACAATTGTTTGCAGCAATCTCATCACAAGGCAGAGTCTATTTCTCCACCTAATCAATCTGAGTTAGCCTGCAACTTACTTTGGCCAATAGAATATGACAGAAGTAAGTTCTGAGTCTAGGCCTTCAGAGGCTTTGCATACTTGACTCTCACTCTTGGAATTTTGCTGCTGTCACGGACAAGCCTGGACTACACTGGTGGATCATGAGATATGTGGCTCAGTTATTCCAATCTCCCATCCACTAGACATGTGAAAGAGCCCATCCTAGACTATTCAGTCTCCAGCTGATCTACCTGCTGACCACAATGCACAGGCAAGTGCGGCCAGGATCAACCAAGACTGCCCAGATTAGTAGGAACATGCAGGTGACTAATAGTTCATGAGAAGTAAGAAGTGTTCTTTTAAGCCACTAAGGTTTGGAGTTGTTTGGTATGCAGCAAAAGCTAGAAAATAACATTACTATTCTGACATTACTGCCATGGTAAGGAAGTCCTAGTGGACTTCAGAGCAGAGTAGGATGAAGGAAGGAAGGAAATTGCAGAAAAAGGAAGAAGAATAACATGTGCTCATCACCTTTGCATGCCCAGATGATGATTTCTTTACCAGAATCAGTGTTGAAACAAGTAAGCAAGTTTCTTAAATATTTCAGTAGGAGATTACATATAAAGAGGAGATTCAAATCTCTGAATTAATTATAATTCACAAAAGATTTGTCAAATTGAGCCCATTTGAAAATGTTGACAATGTCAACTCCATAATAAGAAAATATACAGTTCCAACCATTTACTCTAATCTAAAGACACCATGAAATCATTTATTTATTTATTCCACTGCCTCTTTCAAAAGATGAGGAGTAACAGTTGACAGATTGTGTAAGTAATCCGTTACTGTTTACACCAGAAATAAAACTCACGCAGATTTTGGAAAATAGACATTGTCTTTGATTTCAATTAAACAGAGCCCTTGATGGGCGTTCCTTCTGTCTGCCAAGCCCAGGGCTCAACCAGAGAAAGATAGAAAGAAGAAGAAGAGAAGCACATGGTCTGATTTGGAAGGGTGGTGAGGAGGGAAGGGAATATGAGTAGATTTGATCTGATTGCACGTAAGGAGCAGTCAGAAAGCCACAGAACAGAAGGTGGCATTGCACAGGGTCAGGGAAAAGATGATCCACTGAGAGTGAGAAGGGCTGCCAGAGACTTATCAAAGGGCCTCTGAACCATCTATTTAGCCCTCTAGCCTCAGTTTCCTCCTTTGTAACTTTGCACTGGGCAAGTTATCATATTTCAGTTCCTGCGACAAGTCAGCCTACCTTGAGTGCTAGTGCCTTGCTCCTACTTTGAGAAAGAGATCCTAGGCTTCTGATGAAAACTTTTGTTTGTTACAATGATTTCTTCAATCCTTAATGTGTTTTAATTGCCTGGTATGTGACAGGTACTCTGAGAAGCAGTGGTCATACCATAATGAACAAAATGCAGTTACTGCCTTTGAGGAACTTAAGTATGCAGTGTCAGAAGATCACACAGCAGGGAAAGAGCTATTTTGGAGCAAATGCCTGGCTCCTCCAAGAAGGAGGATGGGGTTGTCAGAGAAGGATTCCCAGAGGAGAAAATCCTCTTGAAATAGCTGAGGAGGAATAGTACTAGTCAGATGAAGACGCATTTGTAGGGACTATCCAAGCATGGATGTTCCTAACACTTGGTTCTACTGCATAGAAGCAAGTAATACTTATGTCCAAGTAACTGTGTACTTAGAGCCCTTTATTAGGTTAAGAATGTAAAAATTTTAGGACTACTTTGAGATTTTACAAAAGTTTTTATGTACTCGTTGTCATGGAGCCCTCTTTTATTATTTATGAGAACATGGAAAGACAGAAGAATTAGAGACCTTTAGTCAGACTTCATCACATTCCGTGGAAAGGAGATAATTGCAATTACTGAAAAGATGAATGTGCAGGCAGGCGGCACACTCCAGCACATTGCACATAAAACAAGCCATGCTGGAGACTAAAGAGCTGGGAAAGGGTTTCAGGGTTTGTCATGCGTGTGTGTGTGTATTCATTTTAATATTAGTAAATTATATTTCAGAATACTTGGAAAGCGGAAGACTATGCATAATCTCACTCCTCTCACCATCATTTTTTGAATTTTGAATATCTTAATCTATTTTCCCCCTGTATTAAAAAATATGTAGTTGTAGTAGATGTCCATATACAATCTAGAATTCTGATTTTTTTCACCACTTTATATTAGAACATAGGATTTTCCTCATCACTCCATAGTCTTCATAGCAATAGCCATAATTTTAGTATCTAAAGAATATTCTATCCAATGGATATGTTATGATTCACTAAACCATTTTTCCACTTTGGGGACATTTGAGTTGATTACATTATTTTATTATTACCAGTGATGCTATGATGAATACCCGGGTGGTCATAGGAATATAGAACTAGTGGAGACTTGAAATGTGATTTGAGGCTCATTTGACCTGTCTCTGTGTCTGTGTGAATCAATGGCAATCCACACAGGTGGGTCACTGCAAAGGTGAAACAAAAGAAAATGAATTGGAGCATAAAAATTATTTGGTGGAATCTTTTTAGCTTCTCTCTTGAACGGTATGCTCTTTCTGTTAAATTAGAAGCCTCCTCTAGCATCAGCTGGGTAGTAAAAAAGAAAAAAAAAACAAAACGACAGATGTCCACTGGGTACCTCTGAATTATTTCAAGGCATTTAAAGAGCAAGTTCTATTGGTGGGAATCGCAGATACTGAAAATAATGATGAAATAAAACCTTATGAATATCTTTCCTGTGGATTAATAGCTCTTGAAATTAAAGACAAAGTCATTTCCGAAATTGCTTTTGGCAATAGTTGTCATTCAAGACGTGGGTGTTTTGAACACATATTCTGGAGTCTCTGTTTTATGGATGCATTCTAAGGAGTTTTAAATTTTCTGTTCTCTCTGATTTTCTGTGCCACTCATAATGTTTCTTTCCAACAATTTGTTTTGTCTTCTGTATGATTTATTGATGAATTACTTCAAGAGCTAGTATCTTAGACATCCATAGTATGTCTTTGGAAAATAAGAATAAAGAGAATAATTTTTGAAAATTAAATGTAGTGTTTATGGAAGGAATTAAAACTCTTCGATTACAGTTTCTAGTAACTTTACTTTTTCTGTATCGGAGTCATCCTGAATGCTGATGGTCATAAGTCCAGAGGAAAAAAGAGAAAACCCTTGAGTGTCCAGTATTAGCTCTGACTGAGATGATAATTGTCTTTCTGTTCACAACCAGAATTAGTCACATAGACCCCCTATAACCACAAGGGGGCAGGAAATGCGGTCTTTGGTATGCCTAAAATGGGGGAGAACCATGAATATTTGGCAAGCAGTGATGATGACTACCGCAGCAGGGTTGGCATTTTTAGCAGTTAATGTTAGAGAAAGCTCGAGTGACAAATAATATGCGGCAGGTTTGAGGCTGCGGTGTGCATGACGTTTTTAGACGTTTAAATTACAGAAAGGCTTATTTGTAAAATGAATATGTAGCAGGTTTGAATGTATAACCACCAACACAGCTGTTCAAAAGGGTTTAAAAAAATCTTTATTTTCTTTAAATTACTGTAAATCTTACTCTGCGTCCCCATTCCTCATAAAAATGTGGGAAATGCAATCAATCTCAGTCTTGCTGGGGTTCCCCTGCTGCAGGGCTATGCAGTCAGGGGAGATCTTTGGCTAAGCTCAGCATCAGGGTGGTGCTCTGATCTTCGGTCCCTCGGCACTGCTGAAATGTGCAGTAGTCAAGCCCACATGTGATCCCTCTGAGGCTGGGGACTTTGCTGCTTCTGGACAAGGTGGAGGCACCAGAATATTTGCTGAGGCTGGGAAGCCCAGTGGCTAATGGCCCTCCTTCCATGGGGCATCACACTGTGGTCCCTCTGAGGTCGCTCCACTTCACCAAGCAGCATCTGTGTGCCTCCCACATCTGGGGGCTAACAGCCTTTGTCCCTTTCCCAGTCTGAAGCAAACTCTTCCTGCACTCATGCTTCCTTAAAGGACAAGAATTGCTGATCTTCAGCAGCGTCTCTTTCTGCAAAGCACTGAACTTCTGAAGGCTCCTATTCCATTGGCACACAAGGCCTGCCTCATGTGATCATTGCCATGGTTGAGACCCGTAAAAGCAATTGCCACAGTGAAGCTCCGGAGAGTGTAAATGTAGAGTGAACGTGTGAATCAACTTTAGTAATAAACAATGGAGAGAGCAGGAGTGGGGTTGGGAGAAGAAAACGAATATTTATTGTGTAATCACGATGTGCCAGGCCTTCATAAGATATTTTAATATGTGATCTCACTTAACCCTCACAGCAATACTATGAAGTAGAGGGTATGAGCCCATTTTACAGCAGAGGAAACTGAAGCTCAAGGGGTTCTATGTATGCATACAAGATAGTACTGACAGCTAATATTTATGATGCTTACTATATGCCAGTCACAGTTATAAGATCTTTATGAATATAAACTAATTTAATTCTCATGATGGTTCCACGATACAGGTATAAGAGGTGTAATATTTCTATTTTAGAGATGAGAAAATTGAGTCATAGAGATTTCAGAAGATTTATGCAAGGTCACACAGCTAGAAAATGATGAGGTCAGAAATGACTTCTGGCAGTCTGGCTCCAGAGTCCATGCTTTAAACTACTGTGCTGTATTGCCAAGTACAATATAGTGCCATAGGGAGAGGGAGAGAGAGAAAGAGACAAACAGAAACATACAGAGAGATAGACAAACAGACACACACAGAGTCAGAGAGAGGCAAAGACAGATAAATAGACAAATGGAGAGAGAGGTAGAGAGACACAGGGAGAGACAGAGACAGAAAGACACACAGAGAGAGATCATAGACAAATTCTAAAATTTGAATACATTTGTTGAAATGACTTAAAACTTTCTTCAAAGAGGTTCAATGCCTTTCCAAAGAGTTGAGCCTCAAGATTAGTCCTGGGATTCAGGCTGGCACCTGAGGTCAATGAAGTGTGGACTCTGCTCTGACTTCTCAGACGGACACCCAGGGTACTGGGTCCCAGCCCTTTTGAGCTGAAAGGTAAATTAGCCATGGCTGCCACTGCCTATGATTGAAAGAGAAAGGCTGTGGTCAGCATTCCAGATGGGGTGGCTGATGACTTGGCAGTTAAATACTCAAAACAACTTCCCTGAAAATGGAATATTAAGAGCATGCTTTTTCTCCTCAGGTGCCATTTCTTATCACCTGGTTGGCTAGAAGCCAAATGTTTTTAAACACTAATACTGTGTAAATTTCTTGGGGTCAACTCTTTGTAAACAGTGCTGGTGTTTGTACAAGGTTAACATTGGCCCTTGACTATAAAAGCTTAAATATCCTTGGCTCTCAAAGCAGCCAAGTTGCTCTTAGCCCAAGGAGATAGGTACACTATATTAATTTCCCAGAGGGGAAAAAAGATCATTTCCCCTTCTTTCAGTATCTTTCAGTCTTAACTTTAAATAGGTGAATAGAAAGATTAAGTGACTTGTTCCTGCCATAAAAAGAGGATTTTCTGATCCCTATCTGCTAATTAGAGTACAGAAGACTAGATTCCATGGATTTTGTTTTACTAACCCTTCCAAAGTGTAAAGACTGACGTGGTATTTTTAAATGATTTTATGACAGACTGCTTATCTTTGAATACGATTTATACCCAGTGATCATATTTAGTTTTAATGTTATTACTTGGTATAGCTATTCTACCATTAGACACAAGGACTGTAAATGATCATCCCATAAACTGCAGATGATTTGGCTTTTTTTAAAAAAACAACAACATGAATAACTAATTGTATACTCAATTAGTATAAATATCTAATCTGGTTTGATCAGATGATAAAAATAAATATGGCTCATATATCAAAACTCGTCTGGAATCACAGGTAGATATCCTGTGCTTGATGCATTAAAAAAATTCCTGAAAAGTTGCACACAAAACAAATTTTGTTTTATAACAAATTGAATCATAGTTATAATTTATAACTACTAGGGAAACTGGCTATGTGAAGGGCTATCATGATAAATCATTTTATGAATCAAATAACTACTTTCCACTTTCAATCATTTATTAAGTATATCTTTTCTTTCTTTATTTTTAAATTTTTTGTGAGACGGAGTCTTGCTCAGTGGCCCAGGCTGGAGCGCAGTGGCGCAATCTCAGATCACTACAACCTCCGCCTCCTGGGTTCAAGGGATTCTTCTGCCTCAGCCTCCTGAGTAGCTAGAATTACAAGAATATGCCACCATGCCTGGCTAATTTTTTGTATTTTTAGTAGAGATGGGGTTTCACCATCTTGGCCAGGCTGGCCTTGAACTCTTGACCTCGTGATCCACCCACCTTGGCCTCCCAAAGTGCTGGGATTACAGGCGTGAGCCACTGCATCTGGCCTCTTTATTCTTTTAGAATAGATTACAGGCATACATTACAACCCATATTTTGTAAATTTGAATATTTGGGTTTGTGAAAACTGGTAGACTAAAGATGCAAAATATGCTTTAAAAATTATCCTTCCTTTAAAATAATGTCTGTAAATTGTTAATAATGTCTAAAATGACTATTGAAAGATTAAAACATCTTTTAGCATATACCCCAAAGAGTGTTCATGACTAGCAGAAATTTACCTTTGACTGTTTATCAATTTATAATTGTAGGATTTCAGTTCCCTCCATTAAAAAAAGTGTCCTAGATTATAGCACTTGCTGGCATTTACTATTTTCATCATCCTATTACAGATGGTTATAGGGAGATTTGTAAGTGCTTTGCTATTTTAAAATTTATTTTCAGGTCAGTCTGAGAATTTTTACTTTTTTTTAAAAGAAAACATAGACTTTTGTGGGTATGTTTCCATTGTAGTATTTAAATTTATGCTGAATTTACTGTTTATATGATGATCAGATCCAGTTAAATACGTTTTCATCTACTTCTATGGAGAGTTCTGAAAATAAAGCAGAAATAGGAAGAAGGCAATAACTTACACAGTAATTGTTATTTAGAATTTAAGTACATTATGGCAAGATAAGTTATAAACAATGGGACAAACCCACTTATTTTCAAAGTCTATGCATATATAAATATATATATGTGTGTGTGTGTGTGTGTGTGTGTATGTAGATATCTATTACTGAATATATGTATATATATCTATTCAGTAAAATAGAAATAAGGAAACAATTCAAGCAAAAATCTTCTAATGCAACAGGAAAATATATATATTTTGCTTGAATTGTTTCCTTATTTCTATTTTACTGAATACATATATTAATGTGCTACAGATTATGATGGCTATTATCAAAATATGTAATATATATAATATGGGAAAATTTATCTTTTATAGAAGCCTTAAACAAAAGGGGCATTTAAACTTAATGTGATGAACACATTTTACTATGTGCAATACATGCATTTGATAAAACTTTTGCCACAGAAATAATAAAACTAAGAAAAGTATGCTGAATATTATTTCAGGTGGGGGGGTGTAAAGGCCTAATGCTTTTGTTTTTGCTTTAAATGGCTAGCTCCCCATCATTGCACTAGTGTTGCTTTTTCCTTTTAGTTCCTTTTGACCTTTTAGTTCCTTCCCCCTTTCCATCTTTTCTAGCCTGAAAACAGGTGTAGGAGGAAATTGGATTCTTTATGAACTCTCCATCCAGCCACAATAATCTCAGATTCAAGATCCCGTGCTAAGCTTCCCGTTGGATGAAAACCCAAAACATATTGTAAAATTTAACATTGCATTTTCATATGCTTAAACCTAATTTACCTTTTAGAAAAAAAAGGTTGCATATTTCTTCCTTCTTAAGGGCTCATACACAATGTGGAAAATGCTTAGAAGCAGAATGGTGTGATGATAGGTTCTTTGGAGGTTTCTGAGAGGGGCACTGAAGTCGACTTACGTTTCTCTCTCTCTTTTTTTTTTTCTTTTCCCTACGCTTTAGTAATATGAAACCTGGCAGGGATGTCTTAAGTCAGCTCTGCATGGAAGGTAGATCTAATGACCTCTAAGCTGATGAGCTGACCCCCCTCTCCACTAACCCTCCACCTCCACCCTTTCATTTCTGAGATGAAACTTTGAAAATTAATTTTTGCAGGAAGCTGTGTTTGCAGACTATGAACAGAGGAATCGTCTCCACTGCTCACTGACCCTAACCCATTGGGTGTCTCACTAAAGCAGAAGAGCCACACATCTGAGGGGAGGGTGCTTGCTCTGAACACACAGCTTCAAGGACGTTCTGCTCAAATGGAAAGGCTCTAGACTGTAGCTAAGACTTTCACTCGTCCAGATATTTACAGTTTGATAGACTTCCCTCCTGATATTTTTGGCAATAAAGGAGAAAATCATTTCTCCTTAGAGCATTTGGAATTGGAAAAATAAACGTGCTGAGTACAGCTGAGATGTTTCTAAGCCTTTGACATTTTTGAGTGGCAGGATGGAGGGTTGGCATGGACAGTCAGACTTGAGGACTTGAACACTTAGTCTTTGCGTCTGCAAAACCTAGGTAATCACTCCATATACCACCTGCTGGGAACTAACTGATTCCCAATCTTCTAGACAAGTTGCAAGAACTGACTAACGCCCAGGAATGCTTGCAGATCAGCAGACCAGAGGTGGTGTAGACGCCAAGTGTGGACCGAGTCCCGGGGCGCCCCAGAAGTGTCTTCTCCCCGAGCGACAATGTTAATTCCTCACATTAACAGCTATGAGTCCCTCTTGGGTTTCTCCCACCCCCAACACCCCTCTCTGAGTCCCTGGCCACAGTGGCCGTCTCTTCCCCTCCCGCGCCCCCAGACCAAATATCCTTACATCAGGTGGGGTTGGGGGGGTCTACTCTTCGGGAAGGAGCGCGCAAGGGTTAATGATGGAAGCTGGCGATCAGGTGGGGCGCCCACACCCGCCCCCGGCCACGGTGGGCGTCGGAGGTGAGGGGGCGCTATTCGGGCAGCAGTGCTCCGGGTGGCGGGCGGGAGAGCTGCCAGGCTGACAGAGGCCGGCCCGAGTGGGGGCCGTTCCGTCGCCGCCGCCGCCACCGCCGCCGCAGCTGCTGTGATGCGGAGCCGGTGCTGCGCCGGGCGGTGGAGTCAGAGCCCCGGCGCGGGAGCGCAAGCTGCAACATCAGCACCAGCGGCGGCGGCACCTGCACCAGCTCCCAGGCCCGGCGCTGCGCTCTCCGCCCCGCCGCCCCCGGGGCCGCCGCCCCGCGCTCTCTATGGATGTCAAGGCGGCCCCCAACGGGGTGGCCACTATCGAGGACCGGATCCTGCGGATCACCGGCTACTATGGCTATTACCCAGGTTACTCCAGCCAGAAAAGTAAGACGCCGCGGGGCTGCCCTGCGCGAGGCGGGGAAGGGAGGTGGGCGCGCAGCGGTGCCGCGGGGCTGCGGACGGGCGGGCGCGCGGTCCGGACACCTGCAACCCTGCGGGAGCTGTCAACGCCGCCTTAGTGGCGGCGGGGACCCTGGGAGCAAAAAGTAGTCCGCTGTCCTCGGTGCTGAACCGTGAGGGAACAAGGGGCCCGGTTGGGTGCGCCCAGGAGTTTGGAAACAGTCGTAGCCTTGAGGGGGGAGGCGCGAAGGGCACCCGGCGAGCGCTCCTGAACGCCGTCGGCAGGCTGACCCTTGTGGATTTACGCTCGGAGAAAGCTAACATGGCTGTTCATTTAGCGGAAAGTCAGCCTTAGGGGCTGCATGCCCCGAAAGCCCCTGCTGAGTGCCAGGCTCCGTGCGGGGCGCTGGAGATGCAGGCTGGGGAGACTCGGGGGTGGGGCTGGCGGGGGCGGCCGACCCAGACGTGGGTCCTGGCGCTGGCGGGGCCAGCTCGTTCACTCCTGGCTGTTGAGACGCTGCCAGCGCGGGAGTTACTCCGTTTACAACGTCTTTAGGAGGTTCTTCACCCTGGACAGATAAAAGGACCTGCTCAGGTCTCTGAGTCCCAGAGCTTGGAGCCAGAGACCCGTGCAACAGACTGGGGGCGTAGGGGGGGGTGGTCTGAGAGGGGGAGGCGACAAGGCCATCTGTCCCCGCCTCACGTCGCGGCCACCTCTGAGCCTCAGGAAGCCGTTCTGTTCGGTCCCGGCTTTCTTCCAGCTAAGCGAGGTCATGCGGCGTGGATGCTTTCACGTTTCTGGACCAGTTTTGGTGGCAGGCCGATGAGGTGTGCTCTGCTCGAAGTCACCCTCCCCAAATACACAAACCCACTAGCTATATTTGCTGGGATTAGTTCCACCAGCCGCTGAAGTGCAGTTCCTTTTTCTCCGAATTGGAGTTGTAGCTGCGGTTCAGTTTCTATGCAGGTGGGTCTTGGCTTTTTTTTTTTTTTTTTTAAATCAATGCATTTCTGTCGGAATAGATGGAGCTTAATTGATGTTTTTACCATTGTTTTTGTCAGAAGTTTTGGAAGCTCCTAGATGCATTTCTGATAGGTATTTTTCTGTGACATTTTGGGGTGCAATCAACATTACAGTTTCTGTGAAGCATGAGACTCACAAAAATTACAGAACAAAGACAAGAAAACACTATTTTTTCATGTAACTTTCTCCCCTACCATGCTTCCTCTCTATTGAATAATAATTCAAGAGCTTTGTTCCATGGACTGTTCTCACACAGATATTTTCTAGTTCGATATTTCATTTGGTTTCAGGAAAGGCCTATCTGATTTGGATGGTTTCTGTCTAGCTGTTTTTAGCATTAGGGCTAAATTATTCATTTTCCATACAAAAGTAATTATATAGTGTTAGAATTTTCTGGAAAGAAAATAATACACTGTGGAATGCTCTTTGAAGTCTCTGTACTATACACTCAAAAACTTCTTTTTTTGTTGTTGTTGTTGTTGGCAAAGGATTTCTTTTTTAACCCTGGAAATATAAGTGAAAGAACTAATATACCTTGTGGAAATTACTTGACTTTCCCTTTGGAATCTTTTAATTAGGAACCATGGGAATTTTCGTGGCTTAGAGAACGTAGAAACTGTGTGTGAAATTTCAAGACTCAGGGTAGTTTATTATTGTAATTTTTATGACAATGGAACTTTGGTTAACAATGAACAACCCCAAAAGAATACTGAAAAAGTGACATTTTAGATAAGGACACGTTCATATTATATTTTTGTACTTGCTCAAATAGCTGCACATGCTTCATTTGCAATACAATAACACGACCAAAAAAAAAAAGGGAAGAGCACTGGTCAAGGCTATAACTGGAAGGCAAAAGGGATAAAGATTAATTTGGCATGGTTATTTCTGACGGGCACTTTCCTAAGTTCAGACCATAGAGTTAAAAGAGTGAAGGCAGAGAATCTCCTAAGAACAGAGAATTAACTGATCGTCAGATAAATCTCAGGATACTCGAGCTTTCAGAAGTAGAGAAAGATTGTTATTTTGCACAGTGAGAGATTGAGAGAGGAGAAAGTTGGAGGAGGGCCAGGGAACTGAGCACCATGAAATAATCCTGTCCTAATGCAGGCTTCAACTAGTAAACAAACACACTGAAGCAAACCAGTACAATATGGTCAATTGATTTGGCTGTTACAGGGAATGAGCAACAGCTTAGGGGAAGTCTGGAAAAATAATACTTAAGAAAAGGCTACAGTGATGAGTATATAATATGCAAAGGCAAGGTGACTTTCTTATTTTCTGTCTGATTACATATAAGGGACAATCTCTGGATAGCTATGCCATTTACCTTTTTGGAGATAGATGGGGATTTATGTCTAAGAAAATGCATTCAAGATCAAGCCTTCTGTTAATGCATCCTGCTGTTTGCTTGTATCTTGTCCAGGAAAAAATTCTAGTAGTCAGGCTGATACAAAAAAAGCAAATATAATAGAATTCAGAGAAAAAAAAGGTACTTTAATGGGCAATTGGCCACTTGTTTTATTTATCCTGTTCAATTAATGAAGACTTATTGAATAAATATAAACAAGAAATCTGGATACAAGGATGGTTAAAGGTGGGTGCAGTGGCTCATGTCTGTAATCCTAGCACTTTGGGAGGCCAAGGCCAGATGATTGGTTGAAGCCAGGATTTCAAGACCAACCTGGCCAATGTAGTGAAACCCTGTTTCTATATTTATTTAGACATGTTTTTAAAAAGATGTTTAATGCACAGTGTGGCTACTTAGGTAGGAGAATAGATTTATTCTTTCAACAAGCGTTAATTAAGCACCTCCTACATGTCAGGGGTGCATCAATGAGCAAAACAGACAAAAGTATTTTCCTTTTAAGAACCGAAGTTCTAGTGGGAGGAAACAAGACAGTAAACAAATAAACAAATACATAAATTATTTAGTATATTTCAAGATGATAAGTCCCTTTTGAAAAATTACAACAGGCTAAAAAGGATAAGATATTCTGGGGGTAGAGATTGTCACAATTTAAAATAGGCTCACCAGGAAAGTCCTTATTGAGGAAGTAACAATTGAGCAAATACCTGAAGGATGTAAGGGAGTTCGCCATGTGGACATCCAGAAGAAGATATTCTGGGCAGTGGGAACAGCTAGTGCCAAGCTCTGAGGTAGAGTGCAACTGGCATGCTGGAGAAACAGCAGGGAGGCTTGCATGACTGACATGGAGTGAACAATTGGGAAAGCCATTGGCGATGAGGTCACTGAGGATCCAGGAGTGAGGTAAAGGAGGGCCTTAGAGGTCATTGGCAATCCTTTGGCTTGTATTCTGAATGAAATGAACCTTTGAAGAATTTTGAGAGAAGAGTGATGTGACTTGACTTACCTTACACAAAGATCAGTCTCACTGCTGTACTGGGACATGTTGAAAACACCTAATTAGTATGCTATTGTGATAACTTAGGTGAGAGATGATAGTGGCTTGAACCAGAGTGGTAGCAGTAGAGGAAGAGACAGGTGGTTGGAGTCTGCCTATATTTGAAATTAGAGCCAATAGAGTACCCCGATAGATTGGATATGGTATTTGCAAGAAAGAGAGGAGTAAAAAATGACTCCGTCTTTTCTGGTTTGACTAAGTTTGAGTTGCCATCAGCTGAAGTATGGAAGGTTTCAAAGTAGAGAAGCTTTGGAAAGGGGTTGGGGTGGATTGTCAGGGGATAAGGATAACATTTTAGGGATGCTAAATGTAATTGGAGATGTAGAGTAAGCTTAGAGTTCAGAGTAGATGTCTGATTGGAGATATAAATTAAGGATTTGCCAGTACCTTGGTGGTATTTAAAGCCTAAGAATGGATGAAATCTCCAAGGAATAAATGCAAATAGAGAAGAGAAGAGGCAGAAGGATTGAATTTTGAGGCACTCTGACATTAAGAGTTTCAGGAGAAGAAGAGAAACCATCAAAGGAGACCAAGAAGGAGCATCCAGGGAGATAGGAAAACCAGGAACATGTGATACCCTGGAAGCCAGTAAATAAAGAGTTTTAAGGGAAGAGATTTGCTGAGTCTAATGCTATTGAAAGGTCAAGTAAAATGAAGACTGATTGAATTTGACAATTGAAGGTCATTGGTGATCTTGACAAGAATGTTGACAAGAGCACATAAGGTTGGATAACATGGATTAGAGTGTGTAAGACAGAATTAGAGGGAAGAATTGGAAACTGTGAGTATAGATGATTCTGCAAAGATTTTTGTGCAAAGGGGAGCAGAAGAAATGGAGGAAGCACGCTCAAGAAAGTTTTTTTTTTTCTTTAAAGATGGGAGAAATAAGCATGTTTGCATGCAAATGACAATGCTTCAATAGAGAAGGAAAAATTAATGAAGCTTGAGAGATAGGGTATAGAAACTTGTGCACAAGAGAAGGGACATTGCTTTAGATAGGAACATGGATATAGGGTAAGGTGTGTGGGGCAGGCTCTGGAAGGTATATAAATGAGACGATGGGCATCTGTTGAGGTTCTCTCCTGTTTGCTGTAATTTTCTCCAGGTAGGAAGCAAAATCGTCAAATGAGAGTGAGGATGGGGAGGATGTGGTAGAGGCTGGAGGAAAGAGAAAGTGTGAATAGTTAAAACAAATAGGGAGAGTGAATGGACTGGGGAAGTGCACTAAGGTTGTCTGGTAGCCTTGAGGGTCCATTTAAAGTTTTTGCTTGCAAATTTAAAGTGAGATCAGTCAGTAGGTTGGCTCATTCACTAACACAGTAAAGGCATGGAGCAAGTAAAGATAAAGATATAACTAGACTTACGGATTATCCAATAGGTATTAAAAAATAGGGACAAGGGAGTTGTATTATTATAATGATTGATCATGGAATTTAAACCTGTTAAGCAGAGAAGATAGAAAATCTAGATAATTAGGGACAGTGAACAGATGGTAGGTTCAATGAATTAGAGGTCTCAGGAGAATCAATGTTTTATTGTATTTCATTATTGATATTTTTGGGGTGAGTATTCTTTTTTGTGTGTTTGTATAACATTTGGAAATTGATTATAGCCTTAAACCTGCCAGAAACTGGCTCTGAGACCTGGGACACCTCTCTGTGGACATTGTTTTTCTTGTTTGTGAAAAGGAGAGTGGAAATCACTATTTTAGAACAGTCATGCAGTGGGTCAGCTTTGACAGCTTTCAAAACAGTTCCACTTTCCTGGAAATGTATCAGTAAAGGAGTACATTTACTTCACCTCTCTTCACCCACTTTTGGTAAACAATTGCCTCTCTTTGTTCTGTGCCTTTGCACCTGTTGGCCTTTTGTTTTTTGTATATCCCATTAGAGATCAGGTTCTATGATCGTTGTCTATTGGGAGCTGCAATTTGTAGTAAATATTTTTCCCTTTTACGTTGATACCAGCTCTGGTATCATCCCTGCTTGGAAAAGAACTCTACCTCCTTCTGGCTCTCTTGGCTCTCTGGGTGCTTGAATGGCTGCTGTGACTTAGCATTTCCCAAGGTTCCAGCTTCAGCTCTGTCCTCTCAATTTCTGCTTTACCTGAGTGAGCTCATTTAATCCCACGGCTTTACCATCTTTGATATGTCTGAATTTCTAGGCCCACTTTTTCTGAACCCACACCCATATCTGAAACTCCCTTCAAGCATTCTACCTGAATGTCCTCCAGAAATATCACACATAAAACCAAAATCATGATTCTGTCCTTAAAATGTGCCTTTTCCCTCTTATGATGCATTTCAGCTTCTAATATCTATATCCAACCAATTGCCCAAGCCAGAAACTTTGAGTTATCCCCAACTTCTGCCCTTTCCCCTTGCCCTGTAATCGGTTAATAAATCCTATCTATTCTATCCCAAATATGTGCTTTCCAGTCCTGCGGTCACTGCCTTCTATCTATCACATCTTTTGCCCAGCCTCAAGTCCTTCCAATCCCGCATACACACCTTAAAAAATATTTCCCCAAAGTGCAGATCTGTTCATCTTGCACTCCTGATCAAATACCTGAAGTATTTTTTCACTTTCTATGGAATAAAGTCCAAATTCCTTAGCATGCCACAATCGAAACCAAGATCATATTGTACTGTTTTAGCACACGTTTCTCCCCCCACACCACAATCCTCTAATTGCCTAAGTAATACATGCTTAATGCAGAAAATCTGGAAGGCACAGAGCAAAGAGAGATTAAAACAAAATTACTCATAATTCCACTACCAGAGGTGATTAGTGTTAACATTTTGGTATATCTCCTTTCAGTCTTTTTTATGCCCATGGACACATGCAAGTGGCTTTTATTTGGTACTGAACATTTCATCTCATTGGTCTATATTGTTTGTAATGACTTAAATTTTAGTGTATACATATAATATTCCATATATGCAAGCATTCTAATCTACTTCACCAATCACTAGTTGTTGAATTTTCAGTCAAACTTTTCCTTTTATTTCCCTTGCACTCTCTCTCTTCCTCCCCCCAACCCCCCTTTCTCTTTAAGAGATAGGGTCTTACTCTGTCACCCAGGCTGGGAATACAGTGGTGCAATCATAGCTTACTGCAGCCTCAAACTCCTAGGCAAAGCCATCCTCTCACTTCAGCCTCCTGAGTAAGACTACAGGTGCGGACCACCACTCTCAGCTCATTAAAAAAATTATCTTTTTGGTAGCAGTCAGGTTTTGCTATGTTGCCCAGGCTAGTCTCAAACTCCTGGCTTCAACTGGTCCTCCCATCTTGGCCTCCCAAAGCACTGGGATTACAGGTGTGAGCTACTGCACTGGCCCAACTTTTCTTTTTGATCTCATGTCCCATATGGTCTTGCACACCCCGATCATAGTCTCATCATGCAGCTCACTGTTTTAATGACATTATTGTGCGTATGCTCTTTTGCTTCTCAGTGCTTTATTGCACTTTGGCCCCAGTGCTCCCTCTCTTTCTGTGTCTCCTTCATCACCCTGCAGAAAGCTCCTATTTATCTTTAGAAGTGCAGTTTAAATGTGCTATCCTCTGTAAAGCTTCCCAAATGCCCCAGGCTGGTTAATCCTCCCTCTGTGCTCCTGTAATGCTGTGTATTCACCTCTGCTCCAGCATTTGACACACTATTTTGGGTTTTTTGCTTTGCACAAAACTATCTCACCCACAGAGCTTGGGGAGAGCAAGGGATTTATCTTTATTTATTTTATCTTAGGCAAAGTGGTATATTCTGTTGCTCAACAAAGTTTATTGTGTTAATGAAGGAAATTTTTAGTTCTATTTGAAGAAATTAGAGAGATAATTATTTTCACACAGAAAAAGAAAGAGCGCATGATGGTAGTAGTGATTAGAGAAAAAGAAAAAAATTACCAGCAGTGAATGAATCAAACAGATGTAACCTTGAAGAATGAGAATACACTAAGTGGTGTTTTATGATCATTTTACCTGCCTGGTTGTAACTTCTGCATTTGTGTGTTCTTACTTCATTCTTAAGATTTTCTGTGCTTCAATGGGGGAAAAGGCAATTTTTAAAAAACACAGAGTAGTATAAAGTTACTAGAATGGTAAGAAAGAAAATGTGGTTTCTCCTTTTTCTTTTTTTGAAGTTCCTATTGGTCTTCCTGGTACGGTATTATTACTGTATAACTCTTATGCACTTTAACTGGACCGAGTTATGAAATTCTCTATTACAAGTGAAATAAATGCAATAAATATCTATCTTTGTTCATATTCTCTTTATATCCTAAGAGTAAGCTTTGTGTTTCTGTATATATGAGAGGAAGTGTTTTGTAAACAGTTACAAATAAGTACCATCAATATGTGGTTTTGAGAAGTATTTTGCAATATAGTTTTAAATTAGAACGTATAAGGTCTATGTTAATACTAAATATCATTGTATATGTTATTGATGTTAGATAGTGTGGTAGTTTTTACAGTGTTTATTCTGATGTATATTTTGCATTTAAAATATAAATTTACATATAAACTGGATATTTGTAATGCAAAATACTAATTCTACTAGCAAATACTTGGATTTAACATTAAATTTCAGATGTTCTTTCTTTTGAAAGCCTATTTTGTGGCTTTAGACCTTTGCATTAGACCTGGTTTATGGCTACAAGGTCTAATGCAAAGAGCACAAGCTTTGGCAACAGAAAGACCTAGGACTGTACTCCTCCTATGCTATTTGCTAGGCTTTTAAACTTGCATAGGTGAATTAACCTCTAGATCAACAATTTTGTTCCTATAAAATGAGAATGATAATAGTTGCCTCACAGGTAGTTGGGAGGATTATGTAAGATAATGCTTACTGAGTGTCTGGAACAGCAGCCAGTTCAATGTATGGAAGCTGTTACGATTAGGAGGAAATAAATAGAATAAGTTTTATGACTTCAAAGAACCATGCTCACTTTTTGCTTGTAAGTAAATGGCTTACTGCTTGTTTTTTGGTCATATCCATAATTGTATTTTAAATTGTTGTTATTAAAAATTATGCTACAGCAATGTTAAACACAAGTACCAATTGTCCAAGTTCACAATGGTTTTTATTTTTGGTTGTTGGTTTCTACTCTTTACCAATTTCTGACTTGTCTGCTCCTAAAATAGAAAGGGGCAATTCTACGTGGATTGCTCTTGGGATAGCTTATTTTAAATGCGCTGGAAGCCATCTGTGATGAAGTGATTCCAAATGGGCTGAACTGAAAGAGATGAGGGAAATCTACAGCCAGTGAGTGACAGGATGGGTCTACATGTCTGCAGATGCAGGTACTCAGGCACTGAAGTAGGGTGAAGTTGGGAGAGAGGTAGCAGGAAAATGTGGAATCTCAGCTGAAGATAGCTTGGGTGGGGTGTAGCAAAGATGGAACAGTGAGGGCAAACAGGTGGGGAGGAAGTAAAGGCTGAGGGTTAATTTGGGAATAGGCCTTTGGAAGTAGCATTGTTCCTTTCATACACGGAGTGTTAAAGAGACACTTCTTTTTTTAGCTATGTATGTAGCCACAAATGTAACAGACAGGCTATTTTATGTTCTTCTTTACAAAATATATCATTATGTTACAAACACATTTACATATTTCTACATAGTCTTTCAAGTTATAGATTTTTTTAAAATTAGAAAGCATTTAACTACTTCCAGACACAGAGAAATATAAAGAAAAAGGAAAATAATCTTGTGACCCTAACACAAGTAATGTTATTTTGGTTGATTTCTTTCCAATTTTGGCATACAGGACTTCACTTCTTGATTCATTGAGAAATATAAACTGTGGTGTAGTTATAATACAATATTGTGTCCTGCTTTTTTTCCCACCTAACATTTCAGGATAAGCATTTTTCATTTATTTTCATTTTTCTGCTTTGAGAGGCTGAAATTGGATTCTCCTTTCAAAGATCTTGACTTAAAGCATTTGGCAAGCTGGTTCTATGCCATTTGAGACTAAGTAAAAGGGAAAGATGTGGAGTATTAGTGATGGTTTATTTGGTTTCTAGTCACAAGACTCTACTTGAACTGGCTTAAGCAAAATGGAAGCTATTGAAAAGACACTGGGGAGTCTCTCAAGGGTTTGAAGGGGAGGGATAAAATGGTGTAGGCTAAAATCAGGTCCTGGAACGCTGCAGGGAAAACAGGAAGCCTTCTTTCTTTGTCTTTCATCTCTTTTTCTCTGGCACATGCTCCCCATTCTTGTCTTTTGCTTCAGGCTGGCTTTCTCTATTTCCTTGTCCAAGTGGTCAAAAATAGTTACGGCCAGCAGTTCCAGTGTTTACATGTCCTCTATTCAAGAGAGCAGACAGATTAAGCAAGACTCTTACTTCTAAATCCAGATTCCTGGGGAAAGAGACATTTTGGCCCAATTTACGTCACATGCACACCCTTGATCCTATTGATGGTGGTGGTTTGGGGCAGGGTCAAGTTTCTCAATCATGGCTGCCAGAGGCCCTCTCCTGTAACCCTATTAACTACATGAGGGAAGAGATGACAGTTTAGAGAAACAGGGCAATTGGTTGGACAGTTAACAGCTATTTGATTTGCAGAACATTGCATATTATCTTACATCAAATTATAGGCTTCAATCAAGATTCCTTCTTTTCTTTCTTCTGGTCCTGATAGCCCTTAGAGTGAATCTAGATAATATTCAATGAACTTACAGATACTGTATAATTTTAGGAAATGAAAATATCCAAGGGTCTGTTTAGAGTATATGTTCTTGAGAATTCCGTTTAAGAGTGCCCATCGAGCATTGCAGACTACTCATTAAGCTTCATTGAAGTGCTACTGGTTACATCAAGTTTGGAAGACATATTTCTTTTTCTAGGTCAGATAGGGCAATATACCAGGTCTCTTAGGTTCAATGTACAGTAATTGAGGATGACATTTAACATGATATATTTAAATAGAGATTGAATATTACACAATCCTGCAGTCTGAGATTTACTGTATTTAGACCTAGGCTCATGACAAGATGGCACTAGTGAGGTGTCAATAATGGTTTCATGGTCCTGAAAACCAGACATAATAAGAATTTTTTGTGCCTTATGAAGTAGAGATCCCTAAGGGTGTTAGAACCTGCACGTTTTTCCTGCTAATACCTTACTAAGCTCTAAGTCATGTACCTTTGGTATCAATTTTGTGTTTTTTGTTGAAACCTATGTTCAATTATAAGCATTCTAGAGGACAGATCCAAATCCAGTGAGTTGGAGGCCACTGAGGCACCAGCTTCCCTGTTGGAGTTATGGTGACAGGGTCTGAAGAAGCGGTAGATGCATCTAAAGTGACATTATTATTCCCACAGACTTTTTGGAACAAAGGGGCTTAGAAGTTGAGAACTTTTTAAAAATTGTGAGTGCTTGATACTGGAGCTGCTTGTCTTGTTCCTTTCTAGTCCACATCGTGTAGCAACCATGATAATCTTTCAAAAGCATCCACTGGATCATGCCATTCCTCTGGTTAAGTTGTTATTGGCCTCCTCTATCTCTTTGGAAAACTGTAAAACTCTGAATGCAGCTTGCAAGGTCTTACATGGTCTGGGTCTTCAGCTGGCACCACACTTTCATGCTCTTATTATGCTTTGGTTTTGCTGGTTCATGTTCCAGGCTCTTTCATTCCTCTAAGATGATGAACAAGCTCTCTTCTCTTCCTGGTGGTACTAGCTGTCTGGCCCCTCAACATTCCTCAGGTCTCATATGAAGTGTCACCACCTCTGAGAGCCCTTTCCAGCTTTACACCTCTATCATCTCATGTACTTTTTCTTCATAGCGCTTAGTGCAATTTATGTTCACTTTTGTGACTGTTTAATGCTTTTCTACCAATTATACTCTTAATGTCTCTAAAGGTAGGTAGGGATGGATCTATTTTGTTCAGCACAATATGACCAGCACAAAGAATAGTGCTTGGGCACTCCATAAATATTGGCTGGGTGAGTGATTAAGCCTTGTTGAAAATGTCAAATAGACTTTTTTTTTCCCAAGATAATATTTTTATTTGGAATATTTTTAAAATTTTCAGAAAAGTTTCAATGATAATACAGAGAGTACTCATAACACCTCCCTCAGCTTCCTCACTCAGTTAACACTTTTAATTACCATGGTATATTTGTCAAAAATGAAGAAACCAACATTGGTGCATTATTATTAATTAAACTCTAGATTTTATTTGGATTTCACCAGTTTTTCCATTAAGGTTCTCATTCTTTTCTAAGACCCAATCCAGAGTATCAGATTGTATTTACTTGTCATGTCTCTCAGGTAGGCTTTTAAAGCATTGAACTTGAAAAGTTCCATTTTATAGGAACTTCCTGACACACATTTTAGGGCTTAGATCAGATCACATTTGAAAATTTAACTGCTAGTTTTCAAGGTGACTCAGGATTAAATTGATGTTTGACTTGACATCATAATTGCATGCTAGTTTAGAGACTGTTTTACAGTGTGTAATGGTGGTTTCTAGCATTTCTACTTACAACATGATGGAGATAGAAAAACCTTTGAAAATCTGATCTATGAACTACTCCTTTATCCCATAAATGCACATATACACTAACATTTTCTTGTAGTTTATTACACTAGAAATTTACTTCACAAATACAGGCTATAAAATGATAATCCCACTGAGTTTTACCTACTTTTTAATGTCATAATCATTTATGCAAAATTTAATGGCAATATCTGGAAGATGGAATAATTTAAATTTCTTAAAATAAAAGTGAACTTTAGTTTTATTTAAAAGTAAACTTCAGTGAGAAAGCTCTTGTGACTAATAAAAAGCTAAAATTGTGCAGTGGTCTTAGGCATGACAACGTGCAGCTCATCTTTGACATCCAATTGACTTCAATGTGCTGGAAGTCTTAACACTTTCTGAAAAATGTTGACTCATAAGGATATGAGATAACAAATGAAGTTAGAGATCTACTAGCTTTTATGCAGGAAGAGGGTAGAAATGTTTCAAGAAACACCAGATTTCCTGACCCTACAAGTTGAATTAATATCACATCATTTCATTAGTATTCAAGTCAATGAGATTATCTTTGAGACAAGGCCTCAAAAACCATCCACGCCGTCTTTCTCTACAAGGAAAGAATGATGAATCTGTTTCAATGTTTCAATTCATCCAAGCAGCACTGTCCTTCAAATACATCCTGCGGTATACCTAGGTACCCTCGGATTGTTTATCTACAGAAACATTTTATGACACTTTGTCACTCTGGATTCTTATTTTCCTGAGCAACTGTGTTTCCAAAAGAACTTGTGATTTCCAGCTGCATTATAATGGTGACTGTAAAGCTTTAAATGGAAAAAAAAGTATCGTGTTATATCCATAAAGTAGGAAAAGCCATGAATGAATTTCTCTTTACTGAATTGTTCTATAAATGGGCTTCCTTTTTTCTCAAAGGTGATACAAATGTCTTTCCAAATGTCATTTAAAGATTTCAATTACAGTTTCCAGAAGCAAAGCAGCCTCTAGGTAGTCAAGGAGAACTCCATATTTTCTTGATTAAAAAAGAAATTCTTGAGGAGGTGATAATTTTGACCCTGGATCTGATGGAGTTGACTTTTACTTTCAAGACAGTACAATAGGTTTTTTTGTAAGATTACTGATTGTATTTCAGGTGCCACTACATACTGATGTGCAAGGCAGCAAGTCATATTAATGTGCAAAACTACTTTTGTTTCCAAAGCAGCACAACCTACTTTTTTCCCCAAGTACAGTTTTGCTTGGCATTGCAACTTTTCATGTGTCCTAAAAGGCTTACAGAATAGACTTTCTTTTTCAGTGACATTCATAGACACACAGAGAAAGTCAAGAGTTTGAAATATCGTGAGATATCCAGTTGTTTGCTGAGGAGAAATAGCATAGCTGCTGATATCTTCAATATTTGTATCTAAATTATGGCAAATGAGCAAGTCTGGGAGATAATTTTGTTTGATAAAGGCACTGCTTCCATTTTTATCAGTGGCTCCAGACTACAAACCGGTGTATCATTTACCAAGACATACTGATTTCCAAAGTTTCCCCAGGGGTGTGTGTTTGTATTCTTTTGCTTGACAGTCAGTTAGAATGTGTTTGGTTGAAAGCAAAGAAACCTCATCTTACATTGGCTTAATTAAAAGAAATTTGAGAGGTATGGTTTCTGATGTAATGGCTGATGCGGTAATGAAGTATCCAGGTTCTAACCTTTTCTCTCCTGTTTTCCATCTGTCTATATGTTGTACTTCATTTTTAAACTCTTCTATTAAGTTTTTCAATTCAAGTTTTATTAAAGTTTTAATAACTCCTTTGTTTTCTGAATATTTCTCTTAAAATACAGAACCATATTCTTATTTTATGGATATAATAGCTTCTCTTATCTCCTTAAGGATATTAATATGATATTTTTAAAAGTTTTCTTCTCTTGAATGGTCTGTTTCCTCCAAATTACTTTAAAAAAAAAATTTTGTGGGCTGAGTGCGATGGCTCGTGCCTATAATCCCAGCACTTTGGGTGGATCACCTGAGGTCAGGAGTTCAAGACCAGCCTGGTTAACATGGCAAAACCCTGTCTTTACTAAAAATACAAAAATTAGCCAGGCATGGTGGTGCATGCCTGTAATCCCAGCTACTAGGGGGTCTGAGGCAGGAGGATCCCTTGAACCCAGGAGGCAGAGGTTGCAGTGAGCCGAGATTGTACCACTGCACTCCAGCCTGGCCACAGAACGAGACTTTGTCTCAAAAAAAAAAAAAATTGTTAGCCAGTATTCTTGGATATTTTGTGATTCTTGTTTATGTGCTTATATTCTAGAGTGAAGGACTCAAAAACTGTTTATAATCTGTGAGAATGGCTGAAGTAGTCAAGAACTATGAAGGGTCTGGGATTTTATACCACTTTCAAATTATCAAGTTAGCATGCTACAGTTTCGTAGATGCTGGCAAAAGACATGAGACTCATGGGTCAGATTCAAAGGAGTTTATTACTCATACTCCAGCAAGCAGCATGAATTTCATGTTTATGTTGTTTCCCTTTGCTCCCCAGGTTCCACAAGGACAACATGAAGTAACCAAGGTGGATCCTTAGTATGTTTAGTAGCTTCGTATCACAGTCGAGGAATCCTGAGCTTAGGAAATGCCAATCACTTATAATGGCCTTCACACAAACCTACCAAATGTTTGCTCCAGGGAGAGAGATGTTAGAAAACAAACGTGTCTTCTGTTTTTGAGGGAAACTTTATCTCTACCCTTCAAACCTGTTTCTTTTACAGGCTCTTGAAGAGATAGTTCAGAACAAAAAACTGTCAGTGCCTGCATATGATGTGCAGAAACACTGGAAAGACTCATGGAGAATCATCTCCCAACAGGGATTGTCTATTATAACACTACTGTTAAACAGTTGGGCTTTTTCCTTGGGAACCTTCAATATCATTTTCTTAAGATCTGCTCCCTTGGCTCATAGAAGGCTTTTTGAATCTCCTGGCTCACCACCAGCGTTCTGAGAATCAAGTAGGAAAGAAGCTTAGGAGCCTCAGTGAGTGGTGTATACAGATTCACTCAATTCTTCCATGATTTTGGTATAGCACCCCAGTCTTCAACCATACCTGGTGTCTCTGCAGAGTTTTGTTTGAGCTTCTTCAGAGAATAAACCTCTGTCCTTTGCCAGGGTGAAGGGAGGCATAGTCAAATGCTGAATGAGGGTAGGGATTAAGAATTCATAATGTTCCTTAAACAGGCTTGAGCAAGATCACTGATTTTAGCCTTATTTTTAGTAGTAACTGGTGCCACAATTTCCAAGCCTTTGAGAAATTCTGCGTTGTAAATTAAAGTAATTTTCATTTTCTCTACCCTCAATTTAGGTTTCAGTTTTATCAGGCCTGACAAGTCATTTACTAGTTTCTGGCTCCTAAAATTTTATAATTATATTTTTTTCCTGGTTCTTCCATTCTTATAGATTTATGCCTTTAAAACATATTTATTGTTATTTTAGTGAAATTTCCTGAATGAGCAAATACAGATGTTTGTATTCAATCTGTCATCTTTACCAGAAGGAATCTTTGTACTTTTTGTTTTTATTATTCAATATCTTCTTTTACTAGATTTACTGTAAACTAAGATAAATGGCATATTCATAGTGGCAGAGTATGTTATTTTTATTTCCTCTCAGAGGGAAGCTATTTTAGATGTCACAACATGGGGGAAAATAATATTGTGCATTATCTATTTCTTGATCTGAATGTTGGTTACATTGATGTGTTTATGAAAATGTCATTGAGCTGTACACATACGGTTTATGCACTTTTCTATATGTGTGTTATATTGCAATAAAACATTTACACTAAAAATTGTACGTCACATGACCTTATGTCATAGGATATCATGGTATCCTGGTCCATTTTACCTTTGTTTATAATGAAACGCTGAATTATAACAATTTGGGTAAGAAAATATTTTTCAACTTTTCAAAGTAACAAAAGATAAGGAATTGCTTTTGTGTTTCCAGTTTGCTAGCCCCTAAATG
Organism: Cacajao melanocephalus; assembly: GCA_963573385.1. Classification (NCBI taxonomy): domain Eukaryota; kingdom Metazoa; phylum Chordata; class Mammalia; order Primates; family Pitheciidae; genus Cacajao; species Cacajao melanocephalus. Next base: position 41,919 of record CAUYLG010031005.1, on the reverse strand, counting down.
TCTCCTCTTATCCCTTACCAGTATAAGAAAAGTGGTTCTCAAATTGCTGCTTGTTAGAAACACCTGGGAGTAAAAAAATATCCCAAATGCACAGCTTGCATCCCATACCAGTTAAAACAGACTCGCTGGGATTGAAACCTAGGCATCAGTACTTTTTAAAGCTCCTGAGAGATCCCAAAGAGCAGCCAAAACTATGAACAAGGGTCTACGGCAGCATGTCTCAAACTATCTGGTTCTTTACCAAAACTCTGGCAAAATTAACAAAATGAAATAGAAAACACAATTATGCTCTGAAATATTATAGTAGTGTCAACTTGCTATAAAGATTTCTCAGTGATTTTCTCTAAATTTCTATACTTGTCATGGACTGGTGACAGTTCGAGGCCAGGACTATCTGCAGAACGCACTTTGAGCAGCACTGGCTATGGATGATCGGTCCCCTTCCTAGAACAAGCTGGGTATCGGTATACTCCTTTCTCTGTTGCCAGAGTCTGTCTGGAGATTGAGGAGGGTTTAAGCTGGGCCTGTGGTATGTATTCTCACTGACTCTCTGAAACCCCCTGACACATTTAATCTTATGCATTTCTGAGCTTTCAAAGCATGGGAAAAAATCATTGTTAATAACTCAGGCATTTAGTTTAGATTTTACAAGTTTTGTTTCCCATCAGCCATATTAATTTAAGAAAAATTCTTGACTACTAAAGTCTCGTCATGTGATCTCGTGTATCTTAGTAGTGGATATGAACTTTAAGTTGTGTGTACAAGTGAATTTCAGGGAAAAATTCACTAGGGACAAAAATTGATTTTGTTCTCAATGATTTTGCACTATTTGCTAAAATGCAATGAAAATTGTCCTGTGATTTGGACTAAAATCTCAGAAAAACAACTGTTAATTCATTCAGGGGCCTATCAAGGCTGCCTGGTTTGTTTATTTGTTTCAGGACTGACTAATCTGCTAAACATACACACTTGGCCCAATATTCAGGCAACATGGAAATTTATCCTTGTGGAAGGAATCCCATTGGGTTTATGACTCATGGAATGAAAAAAGAGGTTTGGAATTGGTGAGATCTTCATTCTAGGAAGAAATTCTGAATGATTTGGATGAGTGTTCTGATTTGATTATGTTATTCCCTTCTTCTGGGGGGCTTATTTTGATGATAATGCAATTGAATTTTAGTTGAAGCAGATTATATGATTACCTTGATCTTAGACACTTCTTGGTGTTTTACCACCCCTCCCTTCCTACCTATTTCAGAGAAGATGACATACTTATGCTTATTAGAGAATAAAAGGCCATTCCAGATGTTCATTCCACCCTCAGTGCCTTGTGTAGTATTTAATAAAGCTGTCTTCAATAGCCTTATTACTCATCTTGACTTCTGTTACATTCTGATTTTATTTGTTGGAAGTGTAGAATTTCATGGTGGCTCTCCTAGTGTGACTTAGGACTGTTCCCAGGAAGGAAGTGAGAAGAGAAGGGGATATGTCCTTTGATTTTGGACTTACGTTCCTCTCTTGACCCAGTTTGATTGCTTGATAAAGGATGAAAAATGGAGGCAAAGCATATAACATACTTTGAATTCATAGTTCTATCTTTTTAAAAAGTTTTCACACTTGACGTAAAGATCATGCATGTAAAACCCCAGCATGCACAGTTTCTGGCATATAAAAGCTTATTAGGGAAGAAAATCAGGAATGAGAATCGCAGCTTATGCTAAAACTTAACAGAGTTAACTTTCCTGTGGCTTTCAGTAGAAAATGATACCCAAATAGGCACTGTATGCAGTCATAGTGGGATTGTAACCAATGTAAGCCTGAACTGTTTGCAGAGTAATCTTTGAGGCTTGAATAATAAACCATAGCACACAAAGGATTTGGGATGTAAATTCTGAAGGCTGCTACAACCTCTCTCTGACAGTTGTATGCATTTTACACTTCACGAAGCAATAGCATATACGATTTCATTATAACTCACAGCTGCTCTATGTAGTGGGTGTTATCACCATGTTACAGTTGAGAAAATTGAGGCTCAGAGAGGTTACCTTGCCCAAGGGCATAGCTACCAGGTGTCAGGGCAAGATTTTGACCCCAGTGCTATCTGCTGCCCAAATCCATACTTCACTAGAGTAACAAGCAGTCAAAATTGTAAAATTTCAGGTCCTCTCCTGGCGCAGTTGTTTTTCCTCCTCCCGAAGTTCTGGAGGATGATAACACACTTTCACTTTCTTTTTAGCAGGGTGCCCTTAATTTGCAATGCACAGATCTGATAAAGGGCTTACTTCCCTCTCCTTGCAAGACTGAATTTTACTTCAACTAGATGCTGTGTCTGAAGGCTCTTTGTAGAAAAAAGAAGACAAATTAAACAAGATGGCCTTAAGATTTTCTATGTGTGTGGAGGATAGGGGGAGGGAGAGAGACAGAGAGAGATAGAGGCAGGAGAGAGACAGAGAGACCCCTCTGCTAGTAACCAAGGTCCGTTGGTGTCTGGAATCTTATATTTTTCTAAGGACAGAGGGTGGAGGACAGTGAAGAGCCAGGACAAGAGGATGCCCGCTCCTGATCCCAACTTGACTCCTTTCAGGTAACTGGGTATTTTGAGGGACTATTCTTCTGGTCAGACAGAGAAAATCTTGCTTCTGAAAGATAGCTTTTCCCATTGAAAAGAATTCTCTATTTCCTGCACCTGGAAGTTAAAAAGAAATAAGCCTATGTGGGGTCAGAAAGAGAGGAAGTTATCTACTTCTGTGGCCAAGTAGAGATGCCTGTAATTTTGAGTCATGTGTGCCTGACACAGTATAGAACAATATTTGTGGAAAATTATAATCATACATCAGTCTCACTGTCAGCGCTTCTTTTAATATTTAATGAAATTTATCTTGCTATGATTTAAATCACTGGAATGCTGACACTGGTGTTGCTGATATTCTCTTCAAAAATAGAAGTCCAGCATTGCTTTAACATCGGCCCCATTGGTCTTGCAGTCTTGCCCCATGTTACTCACACCACTATAAGCCTTAAGACCTCTATCACATGGAAATGCAAGCGTGGTTGCAGTCATGCCTCGTTCCAGACGGGGTTTGAGCATCCTCAGCTTCACCTCCATGCTTATTTCTGACCACAAACCTGAAAAGTAGGGAAGCAGACAGTGCCTTCAGTCTGTGGCCAAGGGCCTGATAGCTCCTGGCAAATCTCTAGTGTAAGTCCAAGAGTCCAAAAGCTGAAGAACTTGGAGTCTGATGTTCGAGGGCAGGAAGCATCTAGTATGAGAGGAAGATGAAGGCCGGAAGACTCAGCCAGTCTGCTCTTCCTACTTTCTTCTGCCTGCTTTATTCTAGCCCTGCTGGTAGCCGATTAGATAGTGCCCACCGAGATTGAGGGTGGGTCTGCCTCTCCCAGCCCATTGACTCAAATGTTAATCACGTTTGGCAACACCCTCACAGACACAGCCAGTAATAACACTTTGTGTCCTTCAATCCATTTAAGTTGACACTCAGTATTAACCATCACAGATGGGCAGGGTGTAGGAAAGTCAAAAGAATTAGAAGCCTTTGAGCTGGTAGGAGTAGGCTGTGAGAATGCAAGGGAAGGGAGCGATTTCCAAAACATGGAGAGAGAGGTGGTTGTGTGTTGAGGGCAGTCTGACAGCACCTGTGTTAAGTGGTGGTCATCTGCAGTTTGCTATGACCTTTTAGGGGTGTAGATATCACTACAGCATTCTCCTCTCTCCCTCCCATGTCTGGTGGGTGGCCAAACATCATGGAAATCAAAGAGCAAGGGGGTCCTATCATTGAAGACCACATAGCTTAGCTTCTAGGGCAGAGTAGGATAGAGAAGGTTGGGGAGTGGATCTGGAGAAGCAAACAGAATATCTCCAGCACTCCAGCAAGTGGGTATCTCTTTTTAAGTTTAGCTGGCTTGACTGTCTACCCCATTTCAGAGTGCCCTTCCAGGGGAGAAATAACAAATTTCCTCATGTAGCAACCATGTAACTATCATTTCCTCACTTAACTACTATGAACTGATATATGACAGGAACTGATATATGTCAGGAAAATATGAAGGAAAAAATAGTTTGTTAATTTACTTCTAATGACCTAGATGAACCATCAGCCATGATGTTTGTTTACTTTTTAAAAACTTGGTTATTTTTATATCCCTTCCCACACTCTCAGCATCAACTGAATATAGCCCTGCATTTCTGTTACAGAAAGAAGGATGAGAAAACAATTCAGTATATAGAATTACCTATCATGAAGAATTTGCTTTAATCAGAAAAGGGATCATTATACTGCAAACATTTGATGTGACACAGTGATAACTTCATGTTCCAACAGTTTCCATTGTTTAATTTCCAAATTTCACAATGTCTGACATTTAGCAGATAAAAAAATTTTAAATATTTAGTGGATCTTTTATTCTAGCTTTCCATTTTTTGTTGTTGTTGTTGTGAGGTTAGGCTCATATACCTGGTTTTTAAGGATCATGGGCAATATGTTTACTACTTGTAATGATCTACTAGACTCGTAGCCCCTGTAGATTTGTAATCTCCACTGCTGAATTTAAGCATTTGACCTTCACCTACAGATTTGCACTTCACCAGTTCTCTACCTTTAGGGCACTGGAATTGGTTGAAACCGAGGAGCAGTAGGCCAGCAGATCCCAGATTCAGTACCCTGGTAGCCCGTCAAAGGTCTGGTTCTAACCATGTACCGATTCCAAGCACAGAATCGTGTTTGTTTCCATTTAACCATATTCTTTCGGTACTCCACTGTCAGTGAGCAGTTTGGACTTTCTAAGGCAAAGTTGGATTTCTATTTAACTTACTGCCTCAATCCCTGTTTTAGTTTTCTGGTTCATACCCCTGGGACTGGTGATTTGTCTTAATGTGCAACCTAGGTCTTCTTAGGCACTAGAGACCTGCCAATGAATCCAAGCCCCTTTTGCCTCATCTCTACTACCTACTATGAGATTTTTCTAGATCACAACCTGCTCGCCCTCTTGGATCATCTCCCATCACCTGGGGCTCGAATGTCCCTTGATCTCCTGCTTAGCCCTATGTTCCAACTGGTGTTCAACATTTAGCCATGCCCTGTCTAGCTAGGCATTCACGGTGTACATGTTATAATATGGCTTTCTGTATAGTCTCCATTGCAAAATCTAGTCATAAACAAGATTGCTAGACTATAGATGAGCTCCATGGGGATAAGGGGCTTCTCTCTGGCTTACCTAGCTACTGTCAGTGTCTGAAAGAGTCAGCCTCATGTAAAAAAATTAAATTTAAAAGGAATAAATAAAATAGTGCATCAGATGAGAGATTCTTAATCTAAGAATATGGGCATAAATTGATGAGCACTTTTCTGAGAAGTGTAATGTAGTACCCATGGACCTCAAAACATTAATAACCATGGCTTAAAATGTATAGGTAAGAAAGGAACATGTTATTTGCTCTTTTAAAAACATTCATTATTTGGGGGTGGGCATTTGGGTGTTATATAGCAGTGTATTGAGAAGTATTGATACCAAAAAATACTTAGATGATCTTCAATCATGAGTGGTAAGATTTCTGTTTTGAAATTAATAATGAGGTGGTCTGATGGTTAACCGTAAGCTCCTTAAAATGAATGAGGATAAGAGGTACTCAGATTTTGAGAGTCTAGACCCATAGGAATTGATGTCAAAGCACATTTCCTAGAAGTCTCACTTAAGTGTTTCCACAAGTATAGCTTGTACAGTTTCCTTCCCCAGAAAACCTAATTTTCTGATAGTGAAATCTTTATCTTATTAAGTTGCCGGGTAACAAAGCTCGTCGTTCATTCTATTTTCAGCTACATGGTATAGCCTCTATGACAAATTTAATCTATTGTAGCTCAAGTAAAAATGCCATTACTTTAAAGTCCATGAGTATTAGTTTATGCTGTATGTGACTGAGGGCACAATGCCTGGCATTAGGTGGCACTCAATCAAATATTCAGAGAATCAGTGGTTATCCTTTGTTTTGGGAGGCAGGGTAGTGAAGAGGTTGTGAAAAGCATTTATTTAAACAAGGTACTCTTGCGTTTGAATTCTAGCTCTTTCAGCTAGCTTTATGACTTTGGAAATATGAATATTAAAAGTTCTTTCCCCCTTGGATTTCGTGAGAAATAAAACAAAATATGTGTAAAAAACATTAAGCACAGTGCCTGGGGACAGAGTAGTCACTCAATAAAAGTATAAATGTTATTATTTAGTGTCATTATTAGATCATTCATCTGGATTGCTTGTAGAAGACTAGAATAAAGTGTGCATGTTTTGTTTAGGTCTTAGGTAAGCAGTCTGGGGCATGTTTTGGACATGCTGTAGAGTGTTTATCAGGTTCTTAACTCTGGCTGTGCAATAGGATCTCCTGTGGAATATTTCAAAAATTACAGATGCTTGGACTTCAATTCAGGTCCCTGGAGCTGTGTCCTCAGAATGTATATATATTTTTTCGTGCAACAAGTTCAGGGGTACATGTGCAGGATGTGCAGGTTTGTTACATAGGTAAACTTGTGCCATGGTGGTTTGCTGCACAGATCAACCCATCAACTAGGTATTAAGCCCAGCCTCCATTAGCTATTCTTTCTGATGAGCTCCCTCTCTCCTCACCTCCCTGAAAAGAACCCAGTGTGTGGTGTTCCCCACAACATGTGTCCATATGGTCTCATTGTTCAGCTCCTACTTATAAGCGAGAACATTCACTGTTTGGTTTTCTGTTCCTATGTTAGTTTGCTGAGGATGATAGCCTCTAGCTCCATCTTTCTGTCTGCAAAGGTTATGATCACATTCCTTTTTATGACTGCATAGTATTCCATGGTATATATGAGCATGTACATTTTTTAAAAGTCTTGCAGGTGATTCTGATGCAGGCTGGGTCAAGAATCACTGCCATCAATATTACACAAAGAGCAACTGAAAGTTATAAAGTGAAGAAGGAATGGAGTTTTCTAATATTTGACCTATCTTGGTGCTAAACAGGAACAGAGGAATATTGGTGAATAATGAACCTGGGCTTTGGAATCCAGAGTCTGAATTCAGCTCATTCATTTTTTAGGTCTGTGGATACTAGATTTTTTTTTTTTTTTAGATGGAATCTGACTCTGTCACCCAGGCTGGAGTGCAATGGCACCAACTTGGCTCACTACAACTTCTGCCTCCTAGGTTCAAGTGATTCTACCGCCTCAGCCTCCCAAGTAGCTGGGATTACAGGTGTATGCCACCAAGCCCGGCTAATTTATTTTTATTTTTATTTTTGGTAGCGATGGGGTTTTACCGTATTGGCCAGGCTGGTCTTGAACTCCTGACCTTATGATCTGCCCACCTTGGCCTCCCAAAGTGCTGGGATTACAAGCGTGAGCCACTGCACCTAGCCTGATACTATATTTTAAACTCCAGGGGTCAGGGGCTACAGCTGTCTTTTGCATCTAAATATCCCTAGACTGACATTAAATGACTTAACCTCCTTAAACCCCTTGTGTCCTTATCTGAGAATTAATTGAGATGAGGTATGGGTACCAGTCTGGCAATATGAGCTCGACAAGTGGTGATTTTTGTGTATGTACATATGGCATCCTCAGATATGATCCCTACCTACTTTTTATTCACGCTATTCCCATGTGAATTCTCTAGTCCAGCCATATGGACTGCTTTACTAATCCTTGAAATAATCCTGTATTTTCCCGCCTTCTGCTTTACAAATATTCTCTACCTCTCTCTATACACCTATAATGTCCCTGGCCCACAATGTAAAGTGATCATTCTTTTTTTTTTTTTTTCAAGTTCTCATGGTTACATTTACATTGGTACTTGATTGTGGGCTATTTGGTACTTGATCATGTGCTACTTGTGTCTTTTTTCCTATTTTGAGACTGAACTGTCGAGTCTTTTATTGTTGTTGAACTTTCCTTGCTTTTATGTATATAGCTCCTCAGTCAGACTGTATTTAAACAAACATTGGACCTTGAAGGCAGAGACGGTACTAAATTATGTTTCACAAAGCAAAGCTCAGGAAAGAGGTGGTGATTTGGGAAAAAATGATTTGACTGTCTCCGTATTTTTTTGACTTCTTCTTTTTCCTTCATGGGTTTTTGATCACAAAGTTTTTGTTGAAACTCGGACACATGTATTGCTGACCCCTGACTAGAAGATAGTTTGAGCACATAGAATGTTTATGGAACAAGCTATGATTTGGGGAGTCTCAGGTTTTGAGAAGTAGGGTACATTCTCCATGTTTCTTGTTTGCCTTCTTGGGGATGTCCCATTTTCTCTCGAAACCTCACCTCTGTCCTCCTCACTTTTCTAGAATCTGCCCAGGAAGAGTGGGTTCTTCCTCCAGCTGAGCTCATAAAACCTCTATGATGAAATATTGCTTTGTTTCCCTTTGTTTATTCATTTATTTCTCCAACTGGCCTCTGTGTTGCTGAGGACATTGATTTTGTCTTAGTCATCTTAGTATCACTGGCATTAAGCATTGTACTTTACCTGCAGGAAGAACTGATTAACCACTGAATCAATGTGAAAACATGGGACTCATATTCAAGTTGTAACTTGAATAGATGGTAACCACAAAATGGAAAAGCATATCAAAAATGTCGTGTTTTCTCTGTGTGAAAGGGGAACCATGGAAGATATTTGAGTGTATGTGTATTGGGGAAGGGGAGGTGAGCAATATTCTGAAAAATGTCTTATTTTGGCATTTCTTAAAGATTTGGTAATTTATTCACAGAAAACAGTGCTTATGAGGAAGGAGGTTCTGAAACCTGGCAAAAAAATGCCCTTTCCAGGGAAGATTGGCTTTGGAGAAGTGGGGGGTATCTTGGGTGACAGTGAAGGTTCAAGAAATGATGGTATGACATGTGAGGGCCATCAGGATGTGACATTGATCACCTCATTGATAGCAAGGTTCTATTCAGCCGGTCTGGCTAGGTTATGTCCCTTCTTCTCCTACATTCACTTGTGGCTCCTATCCCAGAAGCTGTGAGATTGGTCAAAGCAAGTGGTGTTTTCAATTGGAGGAGGCCTATCCTTGGTCAAAGGCATGTGAGTCTGTATGCTTCCCTGTTGGAGCACTAGAAGAACTACCTCATTTGAGCCAAACAAAGTTTTAAGAAATTTGAAAGTGACTCAATAAGTTGTGGGATGTAGTAAGAGGCTTTTTGTTCTTCCATCGTAGCTCCCTTCTGTTCTTTCTGTGACTAGAACAATTTTTCCCGATTACCAATTCCATCAAGTCCAGAATTCTTAGATGATTCCCTGTTCCCTGTAACAGTGTCTCCTGAAGTATGGGACAGATATTCCTGGTTAAATGCAAGAAGATTTAGGTAGTACTCAGACATGGTGTTAAATAACTTTAAATTACACAGTGAGAAATTTATTTCATTTTAAGTTCCCTTTCAATCCTCTGCTTTTGACAATGAGGATGTGTAAGTGGAAGACCAGTGTCACATTTTCTAATCTCAATTTTTAATAAGGAGAAGAGCCTTCAAGCTAAGTGTTCCAATTACAAGCATACCATGCCATCATGTTAGTAACATTATTTTCTTTTAAAAATTTATGGCAAATTATTTCAGTTTCTTAATATCTGACAGTGATGTAAAATTTTAATGTCCTGGATGTTAGACGATATTTAGGAATTGTTAATTTTTTAGGTGTGATGATGGCATTATAGTCATTGTCCTTTAGAGATACAAATTATATATAGATAGAAAGATACAGTGTCTGTGATCTGCTTAAAGTAATTTAGGAAGGGTGTGCTTGTGTGTGTGCTAATGGAGGTGGAGATAGCATAGTGCTTAGGGGAGTACAAAGGAAATAAGACTGGTCATGGCTGATATTTGCTGTGATGAGTACATGTAGATTGATCACACTATTGTCTCTATTGTATACATTTGAAAGTTTTCACAAGGAAATTTTTGAGTTAAAATAAAATTTCAATGTTAATAAAATCAATTAATATGGAACAATAAGTGAGTTCACAGAAAAACTATTAAGCAAATAAGAATAATATGGGTAGTATGTAGATAAGGCACTAGTCAAACTACTGAACTCTGCAAAACACTGGCTGCTGGAAAACATTCAAGCTTCTCACTGAGAAATCTGAGGTCCTTCCTGCTACAGGCCTGTCTCACCTCTTTGCTTGCCACTTCGGACGGCGGTAATACCAGGTCACCAATAGTTCCTAGAGTGCCATCCTCTCACAACCTGCATCTTGATGCAGACTGTTCTGTTTCTCGGAATGTTTCCCAAACATGTTTTAGAAAATTTCTGCTCATTCCTTTAACTCTCAGCCCAAACAATGGAAATGAAAAGAAAGGAACATTCTGAGAACTTTGAAAGAGCTGAGATCACTTGGAGACTAGATATGGCTTGATGCCGGAATAAGAGGGAGCCAGGGTAACACTCAGGTTTTCATGGCGGAATGATGGCAACTTTGACAGATTAGCGAGGCTGGAGAGAGAGAGGTGTTCTTGAATGATCAGTGCTAAATTCGGTTTTAGGCATGTTGAGTTTTGGCTGTCCTCCAGGACTCCAAAATATTACTAGCAGCAGCAACTGGGCAGGGGTCATTCCTCTCCAGCCAACTCTTGAGTCTTCAGTCGATAATTACATGACAGAAATGTTATAGAGTCCTTTTGCTCCTCTTTCTCTTTCTTATCAGTCATATTTTGAGTATTATTCTGCTGTCAAACAATGAGAAAAAGCAAAAGAAGGGAGAGAGTGTGAAAAGCAAATCAGTCATTTGCTGCTTTGTAGGAGTGTTGAGAAAGTCTTGGGGGTGGGGAGAGTTCGAAACTGTTGATTTATGCACATTTTTTCATTATGACTGAATTCTCATTATATTTCTCATCCACTATTTTAACTGACTTCCAATTGTTGAGAAGTAGCTGTATTAACATGGCTTTACCACAGCTTGTGAACTGCAAGGACTCATTGGAGGCATACTGTAGCACCTACTTGGACTTTGCATCCTTCTAAATGAGTTGGTGTCTAGTGAGGAGGAACAATATGATTACAGCATCTGAAGGAGATGGGAGGGGCCCTTTTCTTCAAGCATGAGTTGTCCCACGGGCACAGTGAATAACAATGGTTCTGTTTTCAAGTTTCTGTGACAAAAAGCAACTTCTGTATTGGTCTGTTAACATTTCAACTATTCTATTTTAGTTTTTTTTTTTTTTTTTTTTTTTTTTTGAGACAGAATCTCCCTCTGTTGCCCAGGCTGGAGTGCACTGGCATGATCTCAGCTCACTGAAATCTCTGCCTTTTGGGTTCAAGTGATTCTCCTGCCTCAGCCTCCTGAGTAGCTGAGATCACAGGCACGCGCCACCATGCCCAGCTAATTTTTGTATTTTTTAGTAGAGATGGGGTTTTGCCATGTTGGCCACGCTGGTCTCTAACACCTGATCTCAGGTGATCTGCCAGCCTCAGCCTCCTAAAATGTTAGGATTACAGGTGTAAGCTACTACGCCTGGCCTATTTTGGTTCTTTGAGAGGCAATTTTTGTACTGACATGCTAGACAGGAAGGATCTAATCTAAAAATAACGTTGTTCTTTCATCATACTGGGACTTTCCATTAATTGAATGATGGTTTAGTTACATCATTGCCCTTTCTGACACCTGTGCTAATATCTCCCCTCCCTTCACTGGTAACAGATGAGGTACCAGTTCTACTGAGATGTTTTGCAATTGTCATCATTTTACTTTGTATGCAAAAAGCATGTTTTTCTTTGTATTTAAAACTGAGGAATGCATGATTACCACTTTGGACCTCCTTGTGAGCATACGATTTTACACTATTTGCACTCTATGACATTTTTGTAGCTCACTCTTAGGGCTTGTACAAAGTCGAAGGACTGAATCTACAGAGAAAAAAGGAAAAAATGAACACACCGATGTGCTGTAGTTATTCACTGAAGTGCAAAATCTTGCAGTAGTTAATTTGTTTTGTTTGAAACAGATTTTACTTCTCAGTACCGACTCTTTCTCAATTTTTACCAGCCCAGTCCTTTTGCTGTTGACATTTTGTACTCCAGAGTTTTAAGATGTCATGCTTCGTGACTTGTTCTCTGGGAAAGTGTTTCTTCTTGAAATGTCAGGTTGCTCTCATCTTAGGTGGAGTTTGGGGTCAGCCTTTGTTATTAATTTACAGACTTTTAATAATGAGGGTTATTTCTTTTCTGCTTCACTTAATTCAGCACAAGGTTTTGTAAATAGCTTCGGATTTATTTTAACATATGAAAAGAGGGAACAAAGATTCTTCTGGTAAAATTAAACACTTTCTCATATTGAGGCTGTTGCTTGGTTTCTGTTCTTGTTTAATGTGCATTTTGAAAATTATCTTGTGTGAAGCTTGTGTTCATAAAGGTGATTTGTGAATATGTGAAAACACAACAGATGCACTAGAATTGCAGTCTCCATGGTATATTTAAGTACACCAACAGCTACCCTAATGAGCAAATTTAGCATTTATCCAAATTGGAAAGCCAATGTGAGGTTAGCTATGGGCATGGCTGGAGTCTGAATTCAAATATTCGTTTGATATTGGTTGTAGCTCCAGTGTATCCTCCTGATAGTGTGGATAGATTTATGTCTGTCAATTGAGGAGAGCATTTCTCACTCTGTGGTATGCATCCGAGTCACCCAGGGGAGGTTTTTTGAAGTGAACATCTCCCAGGCCTTGAACCCCAGAGATTCTGAGTCAGTCATTCTGGGACAGAGCCCAGGCATCTGTGTTTTGATTCATCAGAATCACCTGGGGAGCTTTTACAACATACCAATGGCTGGGCTCCATCCCAGAACAGTGACTCACATCCTCTGGGGGTGCAAAGCCTGGGTAATCTGTACTCATATTCACAAAAGAATGAAAATACCAAAATTATCTAGCAGAAATTGTCCTTTACAAGCATCATTTAGTATCACAAGACATGGGGAGCTAGGGATAGGGTTAAGGTAATCTCATTAGGGATCAAAAAAGAATCTGAGAATTTTGTCTGTCTCTAGTGAGATTGCCATGAGACTAGATGACAACAAGGATGATGATGGTGACAATGGCAATGACAAGAAAGTGACAGTAAGCTTTATACCAGTCATGCTTTTATTAGCTCCAAATAGAGAACTTTCATTTTTGTTCTTTATGCATATGCGATTTTAGTTTGCCTAATTAATGTGATTTCAGGGACACCTGCTCTCATGTTCTTACAATATTTATCATTAAAGAAATGAACAAATTCTCTAGCAATTATGAGGACTTGGAAAGAATAAAACTACCCTGGGTCTTGTTGGCTATGCTGACAGAAAATAATACCTGAAATATTTTGCCATGTTTTCTCAAGGGCAAATTTGCTATAATGTGAATTTTTTTTATCAGCGAGTGTAATTTTACACGTGAATTTCAGTTCCAACATGCTGTTTTCAATTGCTATGTTTACTGCTATCAGAAACGTATAGGGAATTTGTGTTCTCTTTTCCCTCATCTCATTTGTAGAAGCAGACCATGCAAAAATTGGAGTTGGTAAAAGTATTGTGCTAGGAAGATCAGTACTTTAGTTATAATTCTCTGTTTTGTTTTTAATAAATTGTATTGTATATATTTGAGGTTTACTACATGATGTTATGGGATACATACAGATAGTAAAATTGTCACTATGGTAAAGCAAATTTATATGTCTGTCTTCTCACATAGTTACTTTTTTTGTAACAAGAAAAGCTAAAATTTACTTACTAGCAAAAATACAATATAATTTTCTTAACTATAGTCCTCACGTCAAACATGAGATTCTAGGCTTGTTCATCCTACGTATTCTTCTTCTTTTTATTAATCTATTATTTTGGACAAGCCACTTAAAGTCTTAGGGTCTGATTTTCCTGATGTATAAAATGTTAATAATTTGTCTCAAAGCAGGTGACTAGACCAGTTAAACTCTCGAAGCCCGTTCTGCTGCAAGTTCCTGTACTGAGTCTGCAGAGGGCAAAGGTGTGGTTAAGGCAACATTAAGTGAAGCTGGGTGGACCAGGACGGGCGGGGCGGTGGCGGGGAGCGTTTCAGAGCTAGGGAAGGCTGTATGTGCCTCCTTGTGTCCTTCAACCCTGGCCAACTTCTCCAGTCTTGCCCCTGGTTGCTATGGTTTTCCACATCTCCTGGTTTGTAGATTGATGAATTTATTAGATAACATGTGATAAAGCCTCAGTGGGGTTCCTGAGTCCTTTGTGAGAGATTAAAGACAATTTTACAGAGTTGTTTGCTGGCTTGGAGAATTTCAGTGCTAAAAAAACCTGACTTGTGAAGACACGGATAATACATTTATGATGAGGAAGCATTTTAGTAAAACATTCATGACTATTTCCTGCATTTCTATGGAAAAAGAAATTCAATCCCAGCAGGGGTTTTCACTCAATTGCTTATTAGAATGCATTCTTCTGCCTGGATAATATAAAGATATAGTTAATGTTTCTTCTGTTTTGCAAAGATGTTATTGGATCCACAAATATACTCTGCTCTCTCAAGGAGAAAAAAGCTCCAAGGTTTTCACTCTTTAAATTACTGAAATAAAGGGAAATGATTACATGGTAATATTCCCACTTGCTGCTTGAGAATTCCACATAAAACAATAACACAGGATAGATTATTTACCATGGCAGTTTGGGAAGCATAGATTGCTGCTGTACTGCAAATCCTGCTTATCTCTTAAGAGCTGTCTGCACTGGGTGGCTTCAGTTTGCCCTTCCAGATCCATGCCTGGCCCTTCTCCCCCTTCCTCTGTCCTGGGAGGCTGTGTGGTGTGCCTGTCTCTATCACTGTGTTGGTCAGCTTGGGCTGCTATCACAAAATACCATAGACTCCATGGCTTAAACATTGACATTTATTTCTCACAGTTCTGAAGGCTGGGAAGTCTAAGATCAAGGTGCCAGCAAACTCTGTATCTAGTGAGGGCCCTCTTTCTGGCTTACGGAGGCTGCCTTCTCACTATATTCTCACATGGCAGGGAGAGAAAGATACTAGAGATATTATGGAAGGAGAATGGTGGAATTTGGCATCTGTATGAAATTAGGAAAGGAATGGGAGGAATCGAAAATCACCTCCCTGTTCTGCTGGCCTGGCTGATTGGTGCAGAGTAATGGTGTAGAAACAGAAATGGAAACTCAGTGAAGAAATCAGAGTTGGGAGAGAAGATGACAAATTCTGACAGAGCATGCATAGCATGTCCCACCAGCATGAGAGAGCAGGGGTGCATTCCATTCCATTTTTGCACCCCCCACCTGTGCTTCAAATAAGTGACTGGTGTTCTCTATATAAGCACTGTTGAACTTGCTCCACAGGTAGTCTGTGCAGAAATGGGCACTGTGTTCAGTTCGAGGGAATTTCTGATGAATTGCCTCTGGTTTTTGATTTTGGGGTCACACAGAAAGTGTAAAAAGAATGTGTGATTCTTTGTCTTGCAACACCTCCACCCATGGTATGATTTTTGTAACCTGTGACAACTTCCCTCCTCATAGATAATGTCAGTATTTTACAAAACACATCAGACAGACACCATTTTCCCGTTGAAGAAAGGAGGTCAGAGACGAAGATCCAAGCAGAGCCATCCAGAACTATATTGGCTCATTAATTATGGGATTTTAAGTCATAGGCTTCATAAATGAGTTTCTAGTCACTTAGCTCTTTAAATTTTCAATCTTTCTCATACTAGACTTCAAGTTTTCCTTAGAAGTATCTTTTAGGGTTTCCATGGTATAACATAAAATTGGGTTGTAACTTCATATTTGGGGAATATTCTAAGTTACCCTTCAACTATAAGAAGTATTTCTCTTGCCCAAAGCTAGGGAGATCCAAACAAAAGTCTACTTAGATATTATAAAGGAAGTGGTAGTTAACATGTATTATTTCATTTAACACTCACAATGACTCAGTGAGTTGGCATTACACCACATTTTCTCCATTTTATAGATCATGAAACCGAGGATTACAGAGATTCATCAATTTGACCAAAACCACACAGTGTAAATGTTACAAAGCCAAAACAAAGGGAACATATGCAAAGAGAAGATAATGCTACATAAACACTTTCTTTTGGAGTAGTATTTACTAGATTTTACTCCCATTACTTTTTTTTTGTAGGTAGGAGACAATGTATTGGAATTTTTTTTGAATAGTAGAAACTTATATACTTTTTGCTGCTTTCCAAAATTAAAACTGTAGAAGAACCGAAAAAAGTTTTATCCTTGCTTGCAACTGTCTTCTCTTTTCACTCCGATTTGCATTAAACTGAAAGATCATTCTTCCTGCTGTGTTTTTCCCATAAAGTCACTCTCCTGTTAAAAAACTGTCAGTGACTTCCCGTTGCTTACAAAATACAATTCAACTCCCCTATCTGAAGATTCTCAGATTTTTTCTTTTTTATATTCACAGCCTTCTTTGAAATATTAGAATTTTTATCTGCATTCCTGAAGGGATTAAAAGTCTCAGAATCACACACAATCAGCCAGCAATCACTACCCACAACCCCTGTTACAGTAGCGATTGGTCTCACAGCACCCAGGCAAGCAGCCACAGCTTGGCACCTTTATTCTTCCTGGCCATTCTTTGGCACTGTGCCACAAATTGAGCCTGGTGCCAGGGCCATGCTCTCCTGCATACTTCAGAGGAAACATCCTTTCAGGTTCCAGAGTGACACCATCTTTCCTGCAGACGTGGCTTGCCCTCTTGGTCACAGCAAGTTTTAGACCTGCTTTGTACAACTCTTTCAGCTTGTATTCTGTCACTAAGGGAACAATAGCTTTCCTCAGTGGTAGCAAACTATGTTTTTCTCATTAATAAAATATGACAGCAGCACACCTGTCTGAGAGTCACTTCCACAGGGAGTTGCTCCAGCTTTGAACTATATCTCTGCATAGCTCCCCTCCCCCACCACCCTGACCTATAGGCATTCTCTGCTCCTGCCAGAGCACTTTTGCTCACAGTAATCCCAGCTGCCTGGTTATCTTCTTCTACTGGAATCCTAACTACATTTCAAGATCTGGTTTAATTTTCATTTAATGACTTCTGCCCCTGGTGGTCCTGTTCTGAATGCCTGCAACATCGTTTGTCTAAGTAACTCATTTGGTGCTTGGATGTCAAAACCTTTGTGTAAACATCCCTGATTCAATAAAACTGCAATTAAAGGCAGCCCCAAATATTATATTTTGTATCTATTGCAGAACCTAATAAGCAAGGGCATAGTGAGGGCCCAGAAATCTAACTCCAAGGGCATTTAAAAGGAGGCAGAGTGAGGACAGCTGTTTAAAAGCAACCAGTTGTATAACGTGGCTACAAAGTGTCCTGTGGGTGAGCTTGGGCTATGGAGAGATTATTATTGTTGTTTCATAATATTATTCCACTTTCAAGATACCCTTGTGGAGCTCTTCTCACCTTTATTTCTGAGATAGAATTGCTGAATCCTTTACCCCATGGCATACCTCGGATGCCCAGAGAGTGCTGTTTTCTGAAAGAACAGTCCAACTTCTATCCAGTTCTCTGGATCACCAGCCACTAGTGGAATGAGCTGGCCACTGAGACCAGGAGTGGTGTTGGGTGATATTCTGTGACACAATGGAATTCTTGCACATAATTAAGAATTTGGCAGAGGACACAGACTGTATATATTAAAATTAAAAGCAAATTATTTTGAAAGCATTCTGGAGAGATGTGTGTGAAGAATAGTTACTCTACTACCATAGACAAGTGATCCTGTTATCTTTTTAAAATTTAAATATATCAATTGCCTGAATTTTTAAATTCTCACCCTGAATTTTTCTTTCACATGAGAATTTGGCCCAGTGTGTCTATTGGATTACCAATTATTATTATTTGGAATACTCTCTTTCTGTTAGTGTTGGAATTCCTTGTAACACTGATTATGCTCATAGCTTTTTCTGATGTGGTGGTTGCAGTCTTGAGTGAACATTATCATCATGTGGAGCTTTAAAAAGATCTTCATCCCACTCCCAGACAAATCAAATGGAGGTGTCTGGCATTGGATCTGGGGCATGGGTGTGTTTTCTTTTGTTTAAAAAAAAGCTCTCCCAAGATTCAAATATGCATCTGAAGTTGAGGACCACTGATCTCATGGGTTTCTGTCATCTCAACTGGAGGTTATTGCAATGTGCATGCTTGTTGGTGAACAACTGTATTAATTTTTGCCTGACTCAGTAATTACATCTGTATCTCCCTTTAATGGAAATAATATGAGAAACAACTTGGAAGAAAAGACAATTAGAATTTGGGATTCATCCTAGGGCTCCTTCATGACCAAAACAAATGTAGATGCAGGTTATTTGTTGAAAGCTTGGTAATGTCTTCAGCTGGGGTTCATGCTTTATGGAAATTGTTTATGCATTTAGAAAAATAGCATATCCAAGTTCCTGTTAAACAAGTTACTTATTTACTGTTTTTTTTACGAGTGAAGGGGAGAATTTCCCTATAATTGTATATTAAACAAGGTTGTTAACCAAAAATCACCAAATTATTGGCTTCCATTGTGCCCCATTGTGGGGATTTCACATGTAACTCTTAATTTTCTCTCTGGTTGTCAGTGGACAATGAGTCAGTACTTGCTTCAGAATTCTAGGTCCCCTTGCCTTCCATCTTTATGGGTGTTGGAGAAATATTTAATGAGAATAGAAAATAAATTCATTTAGAGAAAAATGAGTAGTTATTCTTCTTTAAAAAATTAATTTAATATTATTTTATTTTAAGTTCTAGGATACATGTACAAGATGTGCAGGTTTGTTACATAGGTATATGTGTGCCATGGTGGTTTGCTGCACCTGTCAACCTATCTCCTAGGTATTAAGCCCAGCATGCCTAGCAATTTTTCCTGATGCTCTCCCTCCCCCAACCCCCATGAAAGGCCCCAGTGTGTGTTGTTTTACTCCCTGTTCTCATTGTTCAGCTTCCACTTATAAGTGACAATATGCAACATTTGGTTTTCTGTTCCTGCATCAGATTGCTGAGGATAATGGCTTCCAGCTCCATCCATGTCACTGTAAAGGACATGATCTCGTTCTTTTTTGTAGCTGCATATAATTTCATGGTATATATATACCAATTTTCTTTATCCAGTCTATCATTGATGAGTATTTGGGTTGATTCCATGTCTTTGCTATTGTGACTAGTGCTGCAATGAACATATGTGTACATATATCTTTATAATAGAATGATTTCTATTCCTTTGGGTATATATCCAGTAATGGGATTGCTGGGTCAAATGGTATTTCTGATTCTAGATCTTTGAGGAAAGGCTGAACTAATTTACATTCCTACCAGCAGCGTAAAAGAGTTTTTATGTTCCCACAGCCTCACCAGAATCTTTTGTTTCTGAGATTTTTAATAATTGCCATTCTGACTGGTATGAGATGGAATCTCATTGTGGTTTTGATTTGCATCTCTTTAATAATTAGTGATGTTCAGCATTTTTTCACGTTTGTTGTCCATATGTATGTCTTCTTTTGAGAAGTGTCTGTTCATGTCTTTTGCCCATTTCTTAATGGGGTTGTTTGTTTCTTTCTCGTAAATTTGTTTAAGTTTTTCTTACAGACTCTGGATATTAGACCTTTGTGAAATGGATATATTGCAAATATTTTCTCCCATTTCATATGTTGTCTGTTCACTCTGATGATAGTTTCTTTTGCTGTGCAGAAGCTCTTTAGTTTAATTCAATCTTGTTTGCTGATTTTTGCTTTTGTTGCAATTGCTTTTGGCATTTTTATCATGAAATCTTTGCTCATGCATATGTCCCAAATGGTATTGCCTAGGTTTTCTTCCAGAGTTTTTATAGTTTTTGGTTTTACATTTCAGTCTTTAATCCATCTAGAGGTGATTTTCATATAAGGTGTAAGGAAGGGGTCCAGTTTCAATTTTCTCTATATGGCCAGCCAGCTCTTCCAGCATCATTTATTAAATAGAGAGACCTTTCTCTATTACTTGGTTTTGTGAGCTCCGTCAAAGATCAGACGGTTGTAGGTGTGTAGTTTTATTTCTGAGTTCTCTTTTCTGTTCCATTTGTCTATGTGTCTGTTTCTGTACCAGTACTATGCTGTTTTGGTTATGGTAGCCTTGTAGCATAGTTTGAAGTCAGGTAGGATGATGCCACCAGCTGTGTTCTTTTTGCTTAGGTTTGTCTTGGCTATATGGGCTCATTTTTCGTTCCATATAAATTTTAACATATTTTTTTTCTAATTCTGTGAAGAATGTCAATGGTACTTTAATGGGAATAGCAATTAATCTATAAATTACTTTGGGCAATATGGCTACTTTCATAATATTGATTCTTTCTGTTCATGAGCATGAAATATTTCTCCATTTGTTTGTGTCCTCTCTGATTTCTTTGAGCAGTGGTTTGTAGTTTTCCTTGTAGAGGTTCTTTACTTTCCTTGTTAGCTGTATTTCCAGGTATTTTATTCTCTTTGTAGCAATTGTGAATGGGAGTTCATCCATGGTTTGGCTCTCTTCTTGTCTGTTGTTGGTATATAGGAATACTTGTGATTTTTGCACAATAATTTTGTATCCTGAGACTTTGCTGAAGTTGCTTATCAGCTTAAAAAACTTTTGGGCTGAGACGATGGAGTTTTCTAGATACGGGATCATGTCATCTGCAAAGTAGTTACTTTCTTGTTACTGAACATGTTCTAAAGCTTGTAAAACTGTATTTTATTGCTTGGTGAATTGATCAGTTCTAAGAAGCTATTCTACAGAGGTAGATAGGGAGTGTCAAATGCCTCTGATGAATGCTTAGAGACCCTTTTAAAAGACATATACCTGGTATTATAACAGACTCAAGGTATCCTGTTTAGTAGTCATATCAGCATTTAAATACCCAACTTGTCCTCATTCATCATTTACTCTGCTTTTGACCTTCTCCCTTTTAATGTGGCCAAACAATTATCTCTGAGACATTTCTAAGCCTTAAGCATTTTTGCTGTTTAAACAAAACACTTTCTTGTTTGAATGGCCAAAGTATTTGCCTGACACATCCTGCTCTCATAGTCTTCTCCTTGTCTGTAAATGTCAGCTCTGCCCTTTCAGAGGTTCAGGCCTAAGACCTTGGCATGGTCCACACAGACCCTACCTGCGAATCCTCCACAAGTGCAAGTTCTGCCATCAAAACATATCCCAAACTGACCTTTCTTGCTATCTGTACTTCCTCACTCTGCTTCAGGTCTTTCTTTTCCCCTGGAATATTGCTGTACCCTCCTGACTCTTTTTCCTCCTTCTGCCCTTGACTCTCAATCTATTCTTCATGCAGATGCTAGAGGGATCTTTTTAATATTAATCAAGATGATATCATCCTTAAGCCCCAATTACTCCTGCAGCTTTCTCTTCCAATCAATGTAAAATTCAAAATTCATAATCCTTACATAGCCTCTGAGGCCCTGAATTATCTGACACTTCTGTGAGCACACAATCAACTACTTTCTCCCTTGTGTCACTCAGATCCAGCCATATTGACCTTGTACTCTTTCTAAAACCAACCAGACTTTCGAAGTTCAGAACCTTTGCAATAGGTGTTTCCTCTGCCTGGAACACTCTTCTCCCGGATATCTCTATGTCTGGCTCCCTAACTTCTTTGACTTCTCAGTGAGACCTTCCTTGATAACCCCAATGAAAATTTAAAATTGTACCATCTCCATCATTCTTTACTGCCTGCTTTTCTCCAAAGCATTTGTCATCAAACATATTACATGTGTCTGTTATCTATTTATCTATCAATTGTCAATCTTCTATGTATGTATATATCATCTATCTATCTATCTATCTATCTTCCTTCTACCTCCCTACCACCTACTATTTATCTCTTGTCCTCCAACTAGACCAAGCTCTGGCAAGGTAGGGACTGTTGTCATTGCTGTCTCGCCCAAGGTCTAGAACATTGCTGACACTATAGATGCTTAGTTAGCATTTGTTGATTAAATACTGAATGAATGTGTTAAGGATGTGTGCTTTCAACTCTATTGATTCAGACTTCCGACCTAGTTATCAAAGTTTTCAGATACATGCAAACAGAATTCTGGATTCTAGGTGTCATGTTTTGTTGATCAATGGATTATAAATCTTTTGAGTGACATTATTCCAGTAGGCTAGTTAAGATCATCTAAAAGCATCAAAATGGTCCTTCAGGTTTTCATCAACTATTGCTAGATGTTAGAATATTGTTCTTTATTTCCTGATTTGGGTAATATGATATAAAATTAGCTGAAATTCCATACTGAGAAATGTCTACAGGGTAGAGACAAATCTTAAAATGTACAAGAAAACAAAGCAGTAAATGATATGTTTAATGCATTATTCATCTGAAAGGTGAGATTGCGGGCGCCTTATTTTCTTATTTTTCCGTGTCTATATTGAAATTTTTTATATAATTTAGTCAAATAATAATTGAAATGATTCTAAAACCAAACTAATTTTTAATAATTAAAGATGTTATTCATCATGCTTTAACAATATGCTTTGAATTTCTTTGTGAATAAACACATATCTATTGAGACCAGAATAGATGTAATGTCAGATTGCAAGCTTCCCAAGACTCCCAAGACTTTTAAAATCATAGAGCCGGAGTCATTCGTTCATTCCTTCACTGAAAAAGATTAACTGAACACCAACTGGAAACCAAGCACTATTCAGACACTAGGGTTATAGTGATAAACAAGACAGCAGGGCCCCTCAGGGGCTTTGCATGGTTCAAATGTATGCCACTCCCCTGGAGCATGATCCAAATATGCTAATTGTAATACTAACCCTGAATTCACAGACTTGATTTTCTAGAAGGAAATACAGACAATGACAAGTAAACAATAAATGAGCTAATTAGAGATTTGCTGAGAGCTATGAGGATAGGGTAGGTGATCACAATATTGTGTGGAGGTGACATTTACGCTGGGGCCTGAAGGGTGAGGCTAAGGTAGCTGAGCAAGAGTTTTCCAGGCAGAAGGAGAGAAAGAGGGGACTAGGAAGCCTGGGCTGCGGTGAGTAAGGAGCACAGTCCAAGAGAATGATGCCAAGAAGGTAGCTGGGGCCATCTCACATAGGGCTCAGAGCTGTGGTGAGGGGTGTGGAGGGTGTTCTGAGTGCACTGGGGGACTGTGCATGGTTTTAAACAGTGAGGTGTCATGATCTGATTCTGTTTTAAGATCTCTCTGGCCACTGAATAGGCAGCCACAGATGTGAGCTTGGAGTTCCCCAAAGAATTTCAAGCTGGAGACGCTAACTTGGAGTATATAACCTGATGCCTGGGAACACTTAGGGGATGAAGTTGTAGATATAGAAGAGATTAGGCCCTGGACACAGCCCTTAGAAATGTGACATAGGAGGAGAAAGCCATCACAAAAGTGATGGAGAAAAAGTTGACCTCAAAGTAGGAGGAAAACCAAGGGTGTTGTTTTAAGCCACAGAATGTTAGGGTAGGTTATTGAGCAATAGATAATAAGAACCCTAGGAGAGACCCCTTGGACATTTTAGTCAGCTGTATTAAGGCAGAAGATCCACTGCTTTTTTTGCATATAAACAACAATATTGTTTCTTTACTGGTCTTTGGATTACTCATTTTTATTTGGAGCCAGTAATATATTGGGTTTTTTAAGCAGTAAGAGGCAATGAAAAAAAGAAAAAAACTTGACAACTGTCAGATGGCTAACAACTAGAATTTTTTAGGTGAATGTAGAGAATAACCTAGTTTACCTTGCCTTCTTCCCACAGGTCTGCAACTGTCTGCTAACTCCTTACACCTGCAGTATAATCACTGCTGTTCACGATGCTGACCTTGATTTGTTTTCTGTGCTTTGATTTTGAATCTTATTTTAGTGGTAAGTGTTGCATAGGTGATACTGCAGAACAATGATGTAATTGATGGAAAGGTGCCAAGAAACACAGTAAAAGGATAAAGTACATAAAGCAAAGGACACAGAAGCTTACCTGTAGTCAGGTAACCACACAAGTCAGACAATGCAATGTGCTCCAAGACAAAGGGAAAGACTCTCAGGTCCCCAGAGTTTCCATGAGGTCTGAGCTGTCAGAGAAGCATCAGCATAGCCAGAGAACAGTCACTGGGTACAGACTGAGGTTTTGTTTACCTCCTTGTTTTCTCCAGGCCAGGGCCAGGACTAGGCTAAGGAAGTCAACTGTCTGAAGCACCAAATCTAAAGAGACACCTACTCTCAGGGGCATGCAAATGCAGGCAGGGTCAGTGCCTGAGCGTGAGGACCTCCTTAGGTACCTCACTTACCCAACCCTACTCCTGGCCCTTCTCCCAGCTTTTCCAAGTTGTTCTGGATTTCCTGTACACTGGCCTCCTCAGAACTGATGCAGAACAATTCTAGCATATTTATGAGTGATAACTTCAGTACCAGGTGAAATGGAGGTTATCTGGATGGTTAAACCAGAACCAGGCTTTCAACTTGTGAAAAGTCCCTTCCTACAGATTAATTTTTCTAACATTGTAGTTGACCAGAATATTTGATTTAACCAACCTTCCCCAACCATGGTGAAAAGCAATGAATTGACTATACTTGAGGTGCTCATGGTTGTCCACAGATAAACTTTACTTGAATAGACAAGTATGTAAGTGAACAAACGCTATTGTGTGTGTTCCTCCAGGCTCCTTAACATCTTGCTTTAGTTTTACAGAATCCCCTTACTACCTGCTGTCATGATTAGTATAGTGCATGTGCACACCTCTTAACATTGGAAAGCAATTGATAGTTTAAAATTTGCCTTTGCCCCCCGTGATAGCCTTAGCTGCAAAGTAAATTTCTACACCAAAATGAATTTCTACACAAAATTGTAATCACGATTTGCCAAAAGAGCCACCTTTAGAATCTGGATTCTAGTATAATTTGATATACTATCATAGAAATCCAGAAGCCTGGGAAGAAGCTGTGTGTGTGACTTGGAAGCTGTGGCTGAATTAGCATTGTTTTTGCCTTTGGCTTGTATAAGGGGCAAAACAGGAAAATCACAGAACAGGCAACAATGGCAATTAAGGGTCACGCGTGAATTGTCTTACAAGTACAAAATAAGGCAAACATAAAAAAGAAAGTACTAATAACTAATAAAGTAAATCAAGCTGAAAAATTTAGATCACATTGAAGAATAGGTATTTTATAAGCTTATGCAGTAGCAAGCTTTCTCTTTTTGTTAACATATACTCCCAAGGCATTAGCGGCATGATTAGAAATCAGTCATTTCAGCCAGGCGCAATGGCTCACAGCTGTAATCCCAGCACTATGGGAGGCCGAGGCGAGTGGATCACGAGGTCAAGAGATTGAGACCATCCTGGCCAACATGGTGAAACCCCATCTCTATTAAAAATACAAAAATTAGCTGGCCATGGTGGCATGTGCCTGTAATCCCAGCTACTTGGGAGGCTGAAGCAGGAGAGTCACTTGAACCTGGGAGGCAGAGGTTGCAGTGAGCCAAGATAACGCCACTGCACTCTGGCCTGGCGACAGAGCAAGATTCTGTCTAAAAAAAAGAAAAAGAAAAAGAAAAAGAAAAAGAAATCAGTCATTTCTCTAGTTTAGATTACATTTTGCCAGGTATTCTTATTACTTCAATCAATTGAAATTTGTAAGACCGATGATCCTTATAGAAGCAGTACCTTGTCATGAGATCTGACACTAAAAATACAATCCTCAGGGCTTTACTTACTTCGTATTCTAAACCTTGAGAAGTTTTATCTGTTACCAAAAAGGAAGTTTTGTCACCTCTCCATTGACACTCACTCAGCAAATACATTTTCAAAAGGGAAAGATATTAAACGATGTAGTTTGTGGCATTATAGACACTCTGAAGCAAACAGTTCACTGAAGTTCAGAAGAAAACATTAATTACTGAGATGTATATAGCTTTTGAGTCCCCTCTGATCATTGGTGAGAAATGTGTCTTGCATTGGCTTATACATTTTTTGTCTCCACTGTGGCATGCTTTCTGTGCTGTGGAGAATTCTAACTCTTACGTAAAGTATACCATTTTTCTCTTACCCAGACTCACATTTTGTCTTCAATTGATACACTAAAAACTCTTTTCAGCCTACTGTTATCTGCATTTATTTAGAGCAATCAATAATAATAAGCGTATATTGAAAGATGTTTACATTTGTGCTGAATGCTATGCTAGTCTTTGTTTTATGATTTCTGTGTGCGTATGTTTATAGAAACCCTTTCCTAGCAAAAAGAGCATTACAAAAATCTATATTTGCTTTTAAATGTTTCAGATTTTATTTTTCATATGTAGGTTCTTAATACCTAAAGTTTAATTTTTTTATGATGTGGTATGGGTATACAAATTTGTTATTTTTTCCACAAAGATAACCAGTTGTCTCTGTATTTATTGAATTACTCATCCATCTGTTCTCCCAGTTATTCTCAATTCCACCCCACTAATGTATTGGGTTTTCATATAGGTGTGAGTCTATTTTGGAATCCCTTATTCCATAAGACAGCTTTCTAATTCCCTCACCAATACCACACAATCCTAAGTACTGTAGATTTATAAGAAGCCTGATATTTAGTAGGGTTAGTTCTTCTATTCTATCTTGTTTTCCAAAACTGTCTCTGTCCTTCTTGGCCTTTTGCTCTTCCATATGCACTATGAATTAGCTTATCAAATGTCGTGAACAACTTTGTTGAAGTTTCTGTTTGTATTAGATTTGATTCATGAATTAATTAGGAGAGTCTCCTTATTCTTAAACATTGTGTATCTATTTATGTATTTAAAATTTCCCCATAAAGTTTTATAATATTCTCCATATGATATACCTTTATATACTTTATTGTAAAACTTTTTAAAATTTTATTTTTGAGTTCAATATTATGGGCAAAAAGGAGTGTGACTGGTTTTAGATATGGATCTTATCTTTCACAAGTTGGCCAATCTTCCTATCAGTGCTAGTAATTTCTTTAGAATTTTCTTAGATTTTCTACATTGAGAATCATATTATATATAATCAAGGCCAATTCTGTCTCTTCCTTTCTAATTCTTCCTCTCAAAAATTTTTTTTTAATTTAATGTATCGGTTAGGCTGTCTGCAGGATATTAATTAGCTGTCCATAGCAGAGATTCTTGTCTTGAAAACGAATTTAAAGGGAATGCTTCTCATGCTGTACCAAAGTGATGCTTGCCATAAGTTTTTTGGTCAAGTCTCTTTATCAGGTTATCAGCAGAATTGCTGCAACCTAGTGACAAGTGTAAAACATCAGGGTTATTGAAACAAGCTATAGCCCTCATGTTGTACTTGGTCCTGAGGCTGTAACTGATATTTATCATCACACTCTTCTGTAACCCATTCTAGAGTTCATTCATGCTTATATTGTGTTTAAGGAGTTCTAAGTTGTTTGCTTGGTCAGTGACCCAGATCTTCATCCCTTAGAGGTCTGAGCCTTTGTTTGTCTTATTTTTTAACACCTGTTGGACCCTGGTTGCTGAAATGTCTCATTTAATGTGACCACCGGGCGCAGAAGCACCGTGAAACACCCCAGTAAATTCCCTGATGTACAGGTAGTCTCCTTTCTGCTCCTGTTGTGTAGCATCAATCCTAGATCTTTATTGCAATCAGCGTCAATAGCACCCATCTTTACGGTGATCCTTTCTTTGCCCAGTGGTCCACTGGAATGAGGAACTCATATGATTAATTGATGATTATAGCTTCATGATCAAGCCCCTTACTGCATCCTCTGGTAGAAGTCTCTCCTACCCTGTGCACCAAGGGGTTCATAAACACATCCTGTTTGTGGAGAGAGGAAGCACACATTCAGCAAGTGCGTCACTGAGCAGAATGGTGGCAGGGCTCAATCCTACTCCACTGTTGGTTCCAGACCCATGAATTCCAGTTATTGGAGAGAGAGCTCCTGATTTTTTCTCCAGCCTTGGTGCCATGGGGGCAATTGCTTCCTCCTTCTCTGTGATGATGAACTGCTAACATCTGGCCTCTGCCATTACCAAATTCAACCACATGTATATACTGATTTGAAGAGCCCAGTTCCACAGCAGTATCACCTACTGGCAGTTTTAACCTATAGAGGACAGCCATTGCCTAGCTTCTCAGTGGGTCTGGTATTCCTCTCACCTGTGTATTCCCTGTTGTTTTAATGAAGTGACTACCCTTTGATCCTTCTGGGGAATACATTCAGCTGGTGAGTTCTCCAGCTTCAGTTAAATCCTCTCTAACAGTCTCACCTCTCAGAGGCTTCCAATTCTTACCTCAATACTCTGCTGAGACAATTCCATAATCTCTGCCTCATTCACTGTAGGCCATTGTTATATTCAATTTTTAAGGGGCAATTCTAGCCACATTTTTGGATCAGAATCAGGTGATCTTGCCAGAACATTAAGCTCTCAAATCATAGCACATCAATAAATCCTCCACTATCGCCACTGTATTTTCTGCCTGTAAAACCCTGAAGATCTGTCTTATGTATTCTCCACTCTCCAGGTTCCCAGCAGCACACATTAGAATCCTGCAGTTCCATTGCATGTATCCTCATTCCTGCCACAGCAGAGATTTTATTTCCTTTCTTGGGCTGTGGTGCAGCCCATTCTGGAGGCAATAAGGGGATATGTGGTAGCTCTTGGAATGAAAAAGCCTCATCACGTGAAGCACCTGCCTCAGGTGAAGTCCTTGCAGCATTTCCAGTGGAAAGGAGGTCATTCTCTAATAAGAGGGAGGATGCTGCTTCGTCCAGGCTGGAGAATTCAAAGAGATCCAGGCATTCAAATTTCTCAGGCCTTTCTACATCTAAGGCTCAGGGGCCCACTCTTATCTCGTCAGGGCCCTGGTTTAGACATAAGAGATCTGTCAGAGGTTTCTGTAGCTCTATCATTGCAGTTAATTAAGGCCAGCCAACCCCACAGTCCTTATAATTTGCATTCCCCCATACTGCTCAAATGCAGAAACAAATGATTCATCTTTCACCTATATCTCATTTCCATCTACTAGAGGTGAGCCTTTTGATAGTGATACTGGTCACTGGTGAGTCACTAGCTCCAGAGTCTCATTCTGAACATATGCTTCCTGTAGCAACTCTCTTAGCTTGAGTTTTCCCAGAAAGTGGAGACTGAGATACAGGCTTGCATTCAGGAGGTAGTTGAGAGGTGTTTCCATGGAGCTGGGGTGAGAGTTTCAAAAGAATAAAACAGAGGAGGAGGGAAAGGCAAATGAAAGGTTGATTAGCAAGTAGTCCCTGTTGTGGGCAGGTGAAACTCAATCATGTCTCTTTCCGTGTAGTCTACAGAATGCAACTCAAATCATGCACGCAGGGAAGGTAACGGTGGAGCATTTATCTACAAACTCTCATCTTCCTTTGGTCAAAGATTGCTGACTCTACTTACACCATCCCAAAAGTGAGTACTTTCTTAAATTTTGTGCTTTAGTCACTTGACTTGCCTCATTCTTATCTCAGCTCTGCCTCTCAGCTTATGAATATATGTTCAATGTGTTATAAAGTAGGCCCTATTGTACTTTTTGTTGTTACTACATCAGTAAATTCAACACAAGAAATTAGCATCTACTGAATGTTAAGAGATAGTATAGGTTTTCTGGTTCTGAGTTAGTAAACTGAGTTTTTTCAGGGGTTGGAGTGATGGAGCCCAAATCAGGTAGGCCCTGAGCTAAGGTTTTTTAAATAGTGGAAATTTAGAATACAGGGAGGTTCATTTCTGTGTGACTGGGAGGGCTGAACGAGTCGGGGTGGATCCTGTGTTGGTGCTTGAGTTGCAGTGCTTGATTTGGCTTTGCTCAATAACTATTAGTGGATAAATAGCCTCCTCTGCACTGTAGCTATTTGGCTCTGTTTAATAAGAAGAAAAACAAAGACATTACATTGCATTACGAAGTTTGTGAAAATAGGATTTACACACATGGGGCCCAATGACAATTAAGAGAGAGATCTGCCACCATCATTGTGATTCTCCCTGGATTGCAGACATGTGAAGTGCAATTCTCCTCTCAGAGACAATATAAGATGTGTCTGGAAAGAACAATGTTGCTGGGTAAAATGGAAATGCCCTGCATTAGGCCAGAGCACCAAATTTTTACTTCTTTTTCTTTTGACAGCTTGGTTCCCTGTTTGTTTCTTTATCAATAGCTTTTTGCCTTTGGGGTAATCCTGCATGATTCTTCCTTTTTACATGTTGACTTTTCGTCACTATCTTTTTTACTCCTTAAATTTCCCTTTTTCGACACTTCGAAAGATTTGTGCCTATGAGGATGTAAGAAAAGTTATTGCTGGAGAGGATGGTAACACTGCTCTTCTCTGCTAGTAAAGCATCCTGAGAGATGCTATATTTAGGGGGAGTTTCGAGTGAGGGGCTAAAATGGAACAATGCGTGAGTAGGAGGGGCTCCTGCAAGGGACAGTGATGCATCCTTAAGCAAATTCTGCCTGGCCAGAAGCTAGGTCATAGCTAGGCAAGCATCAGAGGTAGAAATAAGAAGGGTCGCATATTAAAAATTGAGAGATTGATTTTCAGTTATATGTCTTACTTGTACATCTTAAGGCTTTAGAGTTTGTCCCAGCCCTTGAAATTAGGGGGACAGGTAAATACTCACTTATGGTAAGAAATGCAATAAGAACCACAAATGTGATTTTCTGTACATTACTTATATACCAATTTGCCAATACCAAGGGAAAGGCTCATTTCCTCTACTTCCCCTATGACCAACTTATGGCAAAATGTGCTCCTTTTTAATCATCATTCAACTATACAAATGCTTAAAAACACCCTAATTAAATTCAGATGTCTTAGGAGGTTGGGCTGTGAATTGGTAAAATGAATTTTGGTATCAGTTTAAATTGTCACTGAGATGTTGGTATGTGTGACTTTTGGTGTTATTCTAAATAAAGGACTGGCAAATTTTCCGTAGAGGACTAGATAATATTTTTCATTTTGTTGGCCATTTGGTGCCTTTCAAAACTAGTGGATTCTGTAGTTGTAGTGCAGCAAAAGCAGTTATAGACACTACATGAGCAAATGAGTGTGGCCGTATCCAATGAAATCTTATTTACAAATACAGAAGATTGGCTGGATTTGCCCCATGAGCTGTAATTTGTCAACCCCTGTTCTAAATTGTCACTGAGATGTTGGTATCTGGCAAAGCACTCCTAAATCACATTTTTTTTTAAAACAGAGATTTTTTTCAGTTTCCATGGCAAGCATCTCTAAAGGTTCCATGAAAGAAAATGCAGTCTCATTTACGTTCGGTGCATCACATTCTACCCCTATTCCATTTCTACACCCGTGGTCCAAATGTTTGAACATGACAACCAGTGCTTCAAACCCACCTGAAGTCACCTTTATACACTTGAAAACCATTTACTTAAAGAGTTATGGCACATATCGCTGCAACTTTTCTTTCTTGGGTCATGGCAGCAACTATTATTTCATCGAATCACATTTGATTGAATGCATTCAGGATAAGTATTTGCTAATAAAGTAATAAATAATTAAATAATGAAACCTACTGTTAGGAAAGAGTTCTTTGATTTCAGGAAAGTGTCAGGATTGAGTTTGCAAATAGCATCTTTTGTTTGTATCCTTTTCTATAGAGAAGAAAGACTGCTTTATGTTAAAAGAGAGTCTTGAATAGAGTTGGTATTTAATAAATTTGTTCAGAGTTTAGACTAGGTCTTTGGGTTTGTCTCTGCTAGTTTTCCTGTTCTTACTTAAACTTAGAGCAGTTAAACTGATTGATGCCATTGCCTCTGCATAAGAAAATTCTGAAGTTGGAATTAATTGTTTCAAGGGCTAGCTATAGACAGTAAATCTCTATTAAATATGTTTAGTTGACTTGATTGCACATTTATTGATGGCCTACTAGGTGAAAAGGCCTCTGACAAATGCTAGCAGCTATCAAAATGCAAAAGACACATCTTCTGCCTTTCAGAAGTTTTACCATTTATAATCAGCAGATGAATATGTTAAAGCTCAACACATACATACAGCTGTACCCTGAGCTTCCTCAGGCCAGGCCTGATGAGGGGTAACTACAACAGTAAGCCTATAGCTAAAAACAGAATGGCTCTAATTCCCACCACTAATGCTAGACGTCTAGACCCTAAAGTGTTCCCATAGTGAGTTATCGGACAGTGATACAAACCCAGAGCATGCATCACCAGGGAAAATTTGTACCACCATGAAGAATCCATGCCTTTTCTCTCCATTTCTGTGGTGTGACCTGCTGTTGAGCCAGCCCTGCTGTCTCTGTGATTCCTACCACAACCAACCAGGCCAGTGCCCATTGTCCTGGATTGTCCTGCTCTGTCAGACCCACTGATGGTGTGGGTCTTGGTGCATCCATCTGTACACTTGATTGAGCTGCTTTTTATAAGTATTAATGCTTTTTCTACTTATAAATACCCACATCTTATTTTTTAAAAAAGCATTAATACTTATAAAAATACTTTTTTTTTTTTTTGAGACAGAGTCTTGCTCTGTTGCCCAGGTTTGAGTGCAGTGGCGTGATCTTGGCTCACTGCAACCTTCGCTTCCTGGGTTCAAGCGATTCTTCTGCCTCAGCCTCCTGAGTAGCTGGGACTATAGGTGCATGCCACCATGCTCAGCTAATTTTTGTATTTTTAGTAGAGACAAGGTTTTATCATATTGACCAGGCTGGTCTCAAACTCCTTACCTCAGGTGATACACCTACCTCAGCCTCCCAAAGTGCTGAGCCACCACGCCTGGCCTATAAAAGTACTTTCTGTAAGTATTAATGCTATTGTAGTTAGCTGCTATGTGAGAAGAGCCGTACTGCAGAGTGCCCCAGTAGAGCACTGTGTTGGGGTGGAGTTGGGCCATGATACTGAAAGGCCGTACTGCATAATTGGTGGAAAGTGAGGATGCTGGATCTGTGTAGGTTGGACCTGACACTCATAGACTGTGTAATCTTAGGCAAATTCCTTAACCTCTCTGTGTCTGTTTCCTCATCTGAGAAACAGAGACAATAATACTCCCATTTCATAGGATTGCTCTGAGAATCAAATGAATTGATAGAGTAAAGCACTTAGAACAGCTCCTGACACATAGAAATCACTACACAGATGCTGCTTGCTATCATCGTTTTATTATTATCCCTTCAACCCGCAGGGAGGAAGGTCAGGGTCTGTGGTCTCAGGACATCTAATTCTGTTACCTCTGTGATCAAGCAGCTCCGTTATGTCATAGGATTATACTGTACATGTGTTATTTTCTGTGACCGTCATGACTTGAGAAAAGTCAGAAGGCATTACTCTTACATGGGTCTAGTTTAAGCCTCAGAAAGACTAAAGGATGCTTCTATTTTTTTTTTTTTGTCCGTTTTATAGATGATGATGCTGAGATTAACAAACTTGCCCCAAGTCATACACTTAGAAAATGGCAGAGCATGGATTTAAAACCAAATTCACTGGGCCCTGGGATCCTTGAGCACTGGGTGAAATGTCACACTGTTTCCTCCAGTGACATAGGACAGCTCCTTTCCCCCTCTCCTTGCCCCATTTGGTCATATACTCCCAAAGCCTAGCTGCCTGCTGTGACTAAGTCCTCTCAGAAATGTGTGAATATATTCTGTGAAATATCTTCCTAAGCTGCCCTTTTCCACGACTTAGTCAAAGGCCAGAACGATGCTGGTGGGCCAGGAGGGTGGGTACTGACACTCTTTCTTTAGCATGATTTATATCTTGGTGGATACCAAGTGGCCTCATGTAAGTAGCCTCTGAAAGGGAGGTGGGAGGGGAGGGGCAGAGTTTGGGTTCCAGCTGGGCCGCACTTTATCTGTAGTGCAGATTTGCACAAAGATGTTGAGATCTAAAAGATTCCAGCAGACATGACACCACACAAGCTATATTTAGGAGATTTTAATAGCCCGGCTTGGTGGTGTCCCTTGGGGAATACACATCAGTGATTAGCTAGTGTCACTGTTGCTCCACTGGTGGGCAATTGCAATAGCAAGACAGTTTTCTTCTCAAAAATGAATTTCTAAGTCAAATTCACAACAAACCTGGACATATTATTTTTTTATTTTTAGAAACAGGGTCTTGCTCCATCACCCAGGCTGGAGTGCAGTGGCGTGATCATAACTCATTGCAGCCTCAAACGCCTGAGCTCCAGGGATCCTCCTGCCTTAGCCTCCCAAGTAGCTGGGATTGCAGGTGTGCTCCACCACGCCCAGTTGATTTTTTAATTTTTTTGTAGAGACAGGGTCTCACTATGATGCCCAGGCTGGTTTCAAACTCATTATTATTTAAATTGCAGAACGTTTAAATGCAGAGTGAACACACTCTCACGTGACTGTTGCTTGCCTTGTGAGAACCTCTACATACACATTCCATGTCTGCTAACCATCGTTTTTGTTATGCAATGTTCTGTGCATCTTCTAGAGTTTCCTGTTTTTGTATTTCTTTAGTTCACATCTTCCTTTTCTCTTTAGAAAACAAAGAAAACAGCTGTGAAGTCACTTTAAAAGCTAAAAGCACTGTACAAATTGAAAACACCTGCAGAATACCATATCTTCCACGTCTGTGGTGGTCCTTTAAAGGTGGGGAAGGGTAGGGCTATTTACTCTGTATCTTTTAAATGCCAGGCACTGATTGCTTTAAGCCTCTTGATATCCATTTTATTCAGTTCTCATAATACCTTGCAGTACCCTACTCAGCTTATTCTAGAGCCGAGACAATTGAGGCTCTGAAAGATTATGTAACTTGCTCCAAGTCACACAGCTGGTAAATAGAGATTCTGAACATGAGCTCACACTGAAATCTTTCATCTTTCTACTCTACCTTTCCCCACCTTTCTAAATGATGGTGCTTGCTTTTGGTGGGAAATGAGGAAAAATTATTCTATTCAAGTGATAAGTATGATGTACTTGAATTTAGAGAAGCTGCTTTCTTTGGTTGCAATTCCAGATCCCTAATCAGACTTCACTGAATCGGCTCTCCTGCTTAGCTCTGCCAGAGAGGCCTCTGTTACCCAATGTCCTCTACTTTGAAGTCAGGATATTTATAAGAAATATCTGTTTTATTTATTGTCTCAAAAACTGGGATTTGGGACAGAGCTTTCCTTAATAAGTCAGTTTGTCACCTGACAATATTAGAACTGCCTATGCAAACCTATACAAAACATTCATCTGCCTTAGGGGAATTATAAAGTAAGATGGGGCCACGGCTTCCAGGTGTGTAGTCTGAATGGTCACTTTCACTTCGATATGGGGTAAAATGGGCTTTTTTCTTTGAGACTAGCTGAGGCTTGTGCAATTCAGAGTTCTCACCTCCAAGCTAAGGCCGGAACTTTTCGCATAGTGTGCTCTGAAATACTGCATAGGCCATGAACAGATGCTGATAAGGTCAAAGAAGGGGCTATACAGCTTACCACGGACAATCTGAGAGCTGTCAGGCACTAGAGACTTTGTTGCAGAAAGGTTGGGCTCACATGATCCTGTGTGAAAGATACCAGGTGTTGATACGAAAGACGGTGAGAATAGCGGGTAAAATGGAGGATAGTCAGTGATGGTGTCAGGGATAATTTTGAGGGGCTCCCTGTCCCATAATCTCCATCAACTTTTCTAAACTACTGTAAACAAACAAAAAGTAAAATTATGAAAACCCACAGGGATACACACAATAGAAAATGTCAGCTTCAAATGCTCCCGAGCACCAGAAAGGACAGTACAATCTTATTATAGTACCTATCCAATAAGAATTTTTTGGCCTTTTCCTTCTTCACCCTCACAGCTTCAACCTTGGGTGGGACACAGGTCAGAAAAACAGCAGCTGGTAAGTGGAGGAGCAAGAATTTAATACAGGTGTTAACAATGCCTTCTCCCCTAGGATGGGGGGGACAACTGGCTGCTGGCTCAGGATGGAGGAGGGGCATGTGACAGGGAGAAATCTCAGCCTTGAATGATGATTGATCTGGTGATTACTGCATCCAGCTAAACATATTTCAATACTGAGTCGAGACTACAGTTGTGATTTAAAATGACAGTAAATTGTTCTTTTACCTAAGCCTGACTGTAAAAGTCAGGGTTAAGGGAAGGACCTGGCTAGGTTTAAAGAGACAGTGGAAAAAAACCAAGTTTTATGATTGAGTCCCATGAGGCCTGCTTATTCAATGTGCCAGTTATAGTGAAGGATTGGCAGAAGGAGAAACCCATTAAGTTACAGAACAGAGTTTGCTGGAAAATGACTCGGTGTGATGCAGCCTTTGATTAATTTTGTCAGCTTCTAGAAGCACATTTTAAGGACAGAATAATCAAGTTATATGGGGGAGTGTCTCCGATAACAGTGTTTACCAAATAATGGCCATTTTAAGGGAATCACAGATGAACAATTTTCAAATATTAAGAGTTAAGCATTTGCTGTAATGCATTATATTAATTAGAATAAACTGCCGTCATCGAGAACCTCAAAATCTGTGAGTTAGAATAGTAAAAGGTGATTTATCACCTCATACCACAGTCCAGTGTGGGCTTTGATGCGGGTGGATCTTTGTACCACAGTTAGTAAGGGAATCAGACCCCTATTTGGAGCTTCTAGCCACTGGACAGAGGAAAAGAGGGCATGGAGTTATTTCGGGGCCAGGACTGCAAGTGCCATGAATCACTTCTACTCATAGTCTATTGGCCAAAAGTTAGTCACATGATTCCACTTAACTGCCAGGAAAGCTGGGAAATATATCTTAGCTGTGTGACTAGGGGCAAAGGAAGTGAGAGAGGGGAGAGATGCTTAACACTGTCTCCTTTATATGCAAACTTTATGAAAAGAATAGCCCATCAAAGTCTTGGTTTCACAGATACAGTGTTATTGCGCAGGTGAAACTGAAGTAGTAGAACTAAGAACCGTAATTAGCTTCCTGCTGACCACATGGATCACTTGGAGGCAGGTTCCTAGTGGGGGAAAAAGGTGTGGGGGTGCACAGGAGAATTAAAAATCATTACCAAAAAGACACTGAAGAATGTGGTTGGGTGAAAAATGCCATTATGTAAACTCAGAGTGATTCAGGGCTATTCAACCTCCTGTAGATTTCTGCTCAGGACATAGAAAAAGAGAAGAAAAATGGATTAAAATCCTTTTTCCCTTCAGGGCACTTTCCTCTAATTAGTCTTAAAGCTACTCAAAATGAAGTTGTTGACAGTGACTTGTCAGCAGTTAATTTCTTGCATGAGAAAAAATTTTCTTTTTGAGGTGGAGTCTTGCTCTGTAACCCAGGCTGGAGTGCAGGGGTGCCATCACGGCTCACCGCAGCCTTAACCTCCTGGACTCAAGTGATCCTCTTGCCTCAGCCTCTTGACTGGCTGGCACTGCGGTCATGCACCACCACATCCAGATAATTGTTTTTTTAATGTAATTTTTTGGTAGAAATGGGACCTTGCCACATTGCCCAAGCTGGGAGAAAGAATTTTCAGGATTATATTTTTATAAATCAACTGGCTATTAAGCTGTGTATTTCATTTTAATTTTTAAGTTTTGAATTTTGTTATCAACTAATCATTAACAGTTATTTTTGGCACAAAGAAAAATAAAATTTCCAGGTGTGAGTTTTTGTTAATCAATTATGCTTTGTGTTTCGTTTTCATTTTTATAATGTGATAACACTTGTGTCTTTTAACTGCCTTTGTCATGATCACTTTCTATGTTTGTGGTGGGTCCAAGGTGACCATGGAGCCAGCACATGTGGAGTAGATCCCAGTTGCTGTCTGACTTTGAGCCAAATTGCTAATCTTTCCATGCCTCTGTATTCTCATCTCTAAAATTACAACAATAGTTACACATACATCATAGGATTGTTGTGAGAAGAGTTAATATTTATAAAGCATTTATAATGGTGCCTGATATGACTTGGCTGTGTCACCACCCAACTCTCATCTTGAATTGTAGTTCCCATTATCCCCAGGTGTCACGGGAGGGACCCAGTGGGAGGTAACTGAATCATGGGGGGAGGTTTTTCTTATGTTGTTTTCATGATAATGAATACATCTCACAAGATCTGATGGTTTTATAAAGGGCAGTTCCCCTGCACATGTTCTCTTGCCTGCCACCATGTAAAACATGCCTTTGCTCCTCGTTTGCTGTCCACCATGATTGTGAGGCCTCCCCAGCCATGTAGAACTGGGAGTCTATTAAACCTCTTTTTCTTTATAAATGACTCAGTCTCAGGAATGTCTTTATTAGCAGCATGAGAACAGACTAATATACTGCCTGGCAAGTAAAAATAAGCCTTTTAAAAGAAAAGAACATTAATAAATAATAGTATAAGTGGTAGAGTGATATGGCCAGAATTATGATGTTGGTAAGCAAATTTTTCAAATGTGGACTCACTGCCTTATGTGGTGATTGATGGCTTCCTTATAAATCAGTCAGTAGATTTGGCTTGGAGTTTTTTCAAATCCATCAGTACTGAATGAAAACTCTTCCTCTGAGAGCAAGTATAGTGTTTTGCTACAGCCCTATTGGAACAAAACTTCTCTGAAAGTGGTGCTTAAAGAGGCTTGGTTTCTGAACAAGTTGAGATGTAAAACAGCATCAAGATGGGCCTAAAAATAGCCTGTTTCCCATTGGGAGGCAGGAGGGAGGCAATGGCTTTGGCTCTGTTGACTCCATGTGGGTTGCTAACATGGGAACTTCTGAGTTAGGCAGAACTACTCGGACCCACCCAGGTAGCAGCGGCTGGAGTAGAATTCTCCTCAAGGAGGAGGGTGAAGGCTTTGGATGTGAAGGAGCAGAGAGAACTCAAGCTCTCAAGAGGAAGAAGAGTCAAGCTAACTGGAGCATGCCTTTTCCATTTAGCCTGAATTCACAAATTCTATTGTCACTCTTCTTCCTCAGGGGTAGAATAAGTAAAATGGGGAGAAAAGTAGCTTAGGAAAAATTTATTTTTGTGGTGGGAGAAAAGCTGTTTGTCTGCTGTAATAAAGCTCTCAAACTGTTTGGGTGCTGTATTGTTTAGACTTCTTCGTAATATTGAGACCTATAACCATAGCACTGAGCTTTGGTATTAGTTAAGCACATCTGATATCACTCACTGGAGTTTTGTCCACAGTTTGTCATTCTTTCCACTAATTGTAGGGAGATTTCTATTTCTCTTCTCCATAGACAAGCCAGGGAAAGTTAAGGTATTTTTCCTATGTGAGGTAGAAAAATATAGTGGATCCACTATTTTAAAAAAATCATGGATGATCTTAGTAGCTATAATGTGACTGGGATGTGTGTGTGTGTGTGTGTGTGTGTGTGTGTGTGTGTGTGTGTGTGTTGGAATAGTTAGGAAGTCATTTTTGTTGCTTCTTGACCTTGACATATAATAAGATAATTTATACATTCAGCAAACTCCTATAATTTTTCCTGACCTTCCTAGAAACTTAGGTAAATCTGAGGTAAAACATAGTAGTCTTCCACTGTTAATTTTACAAAGTGCCAATAATCTATCTTCTATGATTTTAATGCCATGCTTCTATTATTGATGATATTTTTACTAGTAATTTTTAATAAATGTTTCTAGATTTTAAATGCATAAAATTATCAATGATTAAGAGTATGTGTTATTTTCTGAAGCTAAAAAACAATAGCAAGAATTATTTATTTACGCTTTGTTCTGATAAGCTTATTATTATCAGGCAATGGGATTGCATATCATATTTTTGCAGAATGTTTAACAATAGTTAGTCGTAATTCCCCACAAAGCCAAGTAGGAAGTAGTTTTATTTTTTTCAGATGTTTGCTTTGGAAATAAAAACTCTAAATATTGATTTATACAAAATTATTTTTGCAATGCAGGAATTTTGATTAAAAAAATTTTCTCCATACAACCCAGTGGTAACATATTTTCAGGCTTTTAATGACATACCCAAGAAACATTTATAAATCAGTAAGTGTCTAACACAATTATATTTTACTCTGTGTTATCCTAGATAAATCATTTCACGTTTCTATATTCTACTTGTCTTTGGAGAAATAGAGATCATATATTCTATTAAATAAAAGTATTTGAAGCTGTCTGGGAGGAAGAGCATGCTAACTTATTTTGAGATTACAAAATTTACAATTTGTTTCAATATAACTTTTGAGGTAGGCCAGTCTAGTTGGCTGAAAATTATTAAAATTTGGAGATATGATTGGTGTGTCTTTTTAGGACACAATATTTTCATGTCCTTAGTAATGTCAAAATTTCCTTGGCTTTACAGTAATAAAATAGCACCTTTATTTTTATTGACTATGCTATAAAGCACTGTCAACTCTTTTGTAGAGATTATAACGTTTCATTTCTCTGGTTAGCAATATTCTTTAAAAATGCAGCTGTAATTTTAGCTGTGGGAACAAACGTTTGTGTTGTTGCTAATTAACAAAACTTTTGAAGATCACATATTTCTATTGCAATATTAATTTGCTTTCCATCTTTTTTGGTAAGGATGTGGAAGAAGACAGAAAAAGAAAGTATACAAAAAAGTAAAATTACATTTTGATAAAACAAATCTGTCATTTAGGAAATGTAAGTTCCAGTGGTATTTTATTTGAATAGTGCAAATTCAATATGGAAAAATGCAGAAAAATAGAAATAAAAAAATTCATCAGCCAAGCGTTTCATCACTTAAAGACAACATGTTAACAATTCTGAGAATATTTCAGACCTGATTTCTAGAGACTTTACTTTTTACATTGTTGTGATCTTACTTTGGACACTACTTTGTATGCTGCTTTCTTCATTTGACATCACAGCATAAGCAATTTATAGATGATTGCACATTTTTACAAACTTTCTTTCTTCAACTTTTAAGTTCAGGGGTACATGTGCAGGATGCGCAGGTTTGTTACATAGGTAAATGTGTGCCATGGTGATTTGCTGCACAGATCATCCCGTCATCTGGGTATTAAGCTCAGCATCCAGTAGCTATTCTTCCTGATGCTCTCTCTCCCCTTACTCCTTGATCCAACAGGCCCTAGCATGTGTTATTTCCCTGACATGTGTCCATGTGTTCTCATCATTTAGCTCCCGCTTACAAGAAAGAACATGAGGTGTTTGGCTTTCTACTCCTGCTTTAGTTTGCTGAGGATAATGGCTTCTAACTCCATCAGTGTCCCAGCAAAGGTCATGATCTTGTTCCTTTTTATGGCTGCGTAGTATTCCATCGTGTATGTGTACCACATTTTCTTTATCCAGTCTATCACTGATGGGCATTTAGGTTGATTTCATGTCTTTGCTATTGTGAATAGTGCTGCAATGAACATATACATGCATGTATCTTTATAATAGAA
The DNA here is from genome assembly GCA_963573385.1 of Cacajao melanocephalus. Taxonomy (NCBI): domain Eukaryota; kingdom Metazoa; phylum Chordata; class Mammalia; order Primates; family Pitheciidae; genus Cacajao; species Cacajao melanocephalus. Next base: position 663 of record CAUYLG010031005.1, on the reverse strand, counting down.
AGATTTCTATTCCTTTGGGTATATACCCAGTAATGGGATTGCAGGGTCACATACTATGTCTGGTTCTAAGTCTTTGAGGAATTACCACACTTTTCCACAATAGTTGAACTAATTTACACTCCCACCCCTAGTGTAAAAGTATTCCTTTTTCTCTGCAACCTTGTTACTATCTGTTGTTTTTGGACTTTTTAGTAATAGCCACTCTGACTGGTGTGAGATGGAATCTCATTGTGGTTTTGATTTGCATTTCTCTAATGGTCAGTGATGTTAAACCTTTTTTCATATGTTTGTTGTCTTTTGAGAAGTGTCTGTTCATGTCCTTTGTCCACTGTTTAATGGAGTTTTTTTTTTCTTGTAAATTTGTTTAAGTTTCTCTTATAGATTCTGAATATTAGACCTTTGTGAGATGGATATATTGCAAAAATTCTCTCCCATTCTGTAGATTGTCTGTTCACTCTGATGATAGTTTCCTTTGCTGTGCAGAAGCTCTAGTTTAACACCTTATTTATCAGTTTTTGCTTTTGTTGCAATTGCTTTTGGCAATTTTGTCATGAAATCTTTGCCTGTGCCTATGTCCTGAATGGTATTGCCTAGATTTTCTTCTTGGGTTTTTATGGTTCTGGGTTTGACATTTCAGTCTTTAATCCATCTTGAGGTAACTTT